>JAQZBX010028697.1:0-27686 GCA_029593785.1 Cabassous unicinctus
TCTCTCTCTCTTTCTCTCTTTCTCTCTTTCTCTCTCTCTTTCTTTCTTTCTTTCTTTCTGGTTCTTGGTATAATTTATTTCTTCTCTGATCGTATTTCTTTCCTTCAGCCTGGTTTGGGATTAGTTTGCTGTTCTTATTTTTTGTTCCTCCAGGTGTGCAGTTAGATCTTTAATTTTAGCTTTCTTTTTTTTTTAATGTAAGCATTGAGGGCTCTAAATTTCCCTCTCAGCAATGCATTTGTGGTGGCCCATAGATTTTTTCTACATTGTTTTCTCATTTTCATTTCTATGAAAATATTTGCTGAATTCTATTGCAATTTTTTCTTTGACTTCCTGATTATTTAAGAAACAAATATTTCTAATCTCCATATATTTAGGAATTTTCTATTTTACCATCCATTATTGATTTCCAAATCCAATCTTTTATTATCAGAGAAATTGTTTTGTAAAATTTCATTCTTTTAAAATTTATTGATACTTGCCTTGTGACCTATCTTATGGTTTATATCAGAGAAGAATCATAAGCACTTGAAAAGAATATACATCTTGCTCTTTTGGGGTGCAGTGACCTATAGATGTCTGTTACTTTTAGTTCATTTATCATATTTTTCAAGCTCTGTGCTTCTTTATTTATCCTCTGTCCAGATGTTCTATCCAAAACTGAGAGTGGTTTATTGAAGTCTACAAATATTATCATAGAGATATCTATTTCTCCCTTCAGTTTCATCAGTGTGTGGCTCATATATTTCAGGGCACTCAGGTTACATGCATGAATATTTAGTGTTGTTTTATTCTTGGTGAATTGCCACTTTTATTAAAGCATAATGAACTTTTCCACAGCTTGTAACAGTTTTACATTTAAAATCTATTTTGTCTCATATTAGTATTGTTATTCTAGTTCTTTTTGGTTACTATTTCCATGCAATATCTTTTTCCAAACTTTCAAGTTTAATATCATTGTGTCCAAACATCTAAGGCTAGTCTCATGTAGACAACATTTAGATGGCTCGTTTTCTCTACCATTGTATCAATCTATGTCCCTTTTGATTGTGAAGTTCAAGAGATTAAAACTCAGTGTTATTAATGTAAAGGCATTACTTACTTCACCCCATCTGTCCATTGGATTTCTGTTGCATAGTTTAATATTGTCTGTCTTTTTACATTTCAATTTACCCTTTATAAAAATCTTCATTTCTACACTCTTCTCCAAGTCTCTTGCCCTTGTTTTTTTCCTTTTAGGCTGCAGCACTCCTTTTAGTATCTCACGCATTTCTAGTCTTTGGTAACATATTCTATCAGTTTTTGTTTGTCTGTGAAGACTTTGAACTCACTTTTATATTTGAAGCATATTTTCGCCTGTTGAAGAATTCTTTACTGGAAGTTTTTCTCTTTCAGTACCTTAAACACATCATAACACTTTCTCCTTGCCTCTATGTTTATTGATGAGAGGTTACCACTTAATCATATCTATGTTCCCTTGCATGTGATGTGTTGCTTTTCTCATTCTGCACTCAGTATCATCTCTTTAGATCTAATATTTGTCATTCTGTATAGTATATGTCTTAGAATAGTTCTAATAAGATTTCTTCTGTTCGAGTGCTTTGACCTTCTTAATATTGATATTTATGTTTTTCATAAGGTTTGGCAAGTTTTTGGTCATTGATCTTCAAATATAAATATTCTTTCTGTTCCTTTTCCATTTTCTTCTCTTTCTCAGACAAAATAGCTCATATGCTTATGTTTTTCACATTGTCACTCAATTCCCTGAGTTCCTTTTCTATTTTTTCCATTCTTTTCTCTTTCTGTTCTCCTGTCCTTTCCAGACCAGATGTTGTCTTGAACATCACACATTCTGTACTCAAGCAATTCAAATCTACTTTTAATATATCTCTAATGTATTTTTTATATCATCCATTGTGTCTTTCATTTGCAGAAGTACTGTTACTATCTTTGCAGACTTTCAAAATATTCTTCCTGCTCACCAAGTGTTTTCTTAATATCCCTTATCTCTTTAGTCTTCAGTCATATATCTTTCAATTCTTTGTAAGAGTTAAGGAGAGTTATGTGATTAATGTTGATTAATTTTCTTAAATCATGTATCCTTTCAGGATATTTGGTTTGCAATTTTCTTAAGTCATGTATCTTTTCAGGATATTTGGTTTGTACCTTTGCCTGAGCCATTTCCTCCTGTTTTTTTTATTATTTTTTTTCAACATATAGGATTTCTTTATATATGCTTGATAGTAGTCCTTAGTAAAGGACTGATTCATAAATATTGCACCTCATTGAGTAGATTGTCTTCTAATTTGCTTCACAAACTCTATTGAATCACAAAAGTTTTTAATTTTGATGAGGTCCCATATACCTCTTTTTTTCTTTTGTTCCTTGTTCTTTCAGTGTAAATTTTATTAAACCATTTCCTACTACAAGATCTCATAGTGCTTACCTACATTGTCTTCTAAGAATTTTTGGCTCTTGGGTTTTATATTTAGATCTTTGATCCATCTTTAGTTAATTTTTATAAAGAGCATTAGATGGTGATCCTCCATTATTTTCAATATAGATATCAATTTCCCTTATAACATTCTGTCCAAGTTGATTGGGCTTGGTGACTGTGATTGCTACACTAATGTGTCAACTCGACCAGGTAATTGTGCCCATTTCTTTGGTCAAGCAAGACTGTGCTAATTGTAATACAAGGACATTTAAGGGCTTTAATCATTAGTGACTTACTGCATAGATGACTGATTACATCTAAATTCAACCAGGGAGATTGTCATCAGCAATGAGTGATGCTTCATCCAATCAGTTGAATCCTTAAAAGGAAAAGTGATCTCAGCATTCAGAAAGAATTTTTCCAGGTCATCTTTGGACAGCCAAAGTCTCCTGGGAGACTCATTCTGTTAGTCAGGGAAAAGGGTGCTGATGCAAAATACCAGAAATCTGTCGGCGTCCATAAAATGTATTTATTTGAGGTAGAACCTTTCAGTTACTAGGTTTATTAAGCATGGTACTTCCCTCATCAGAGTCTATTGCCATGTGTTGGGGCAAGATGGCTGCCAACATCTTCCAAAAATTCAGGCTTCTTGGGTTCCTCTCTTTCCAGGGCTCTGTTTCTCTTTGGATGTAGCTGCTGTGCTCTCTCCACAAGGCCAGCTATAAACTCTCAGGTCAACAAATCTGTCTCTCTCCCTGGGGTTTCTGCCATGTCTAAGAAACCATCTCTATTCTCTGTGTTCTTCTCCTGTGTGTATCCTTCCCTGGTTCCAGTTCAAAACTCCCAACTCTGTCCTTTGCCCTATCTTTTCTCTGCGAGTCCCTACCTTTGGTGGGGAATCAATGCCCTACTGATGTGACCCAGTCAACATCCTAATCATAATTTAATCAATTAAAAGTGATACTTCTGACAGGTCAGTTTACAAACATAATCCAATAAGTATTTTTGGAATTCATAAACAATGCCAAACTGCTACACTCCACCTTCTGAATTTCAAAAAGACATCACAATATTCTAAAAATATTAAATTAGTAACACTGCTTAGTACAAAATCACATCGCAATTGGTTTAAAGAAATAGTTTGTCTTGGGGCAAAGTCCCATCTGCTATAGACCTGTGAAACTTACAAAACTATTTACCTGCTTCCAATGCACAAATGGACAAAGGATAAATATTTTTATTACAATAAGGAGAAATTGGGAGGGAAATATGAGTCATGGGTCCTCTACTTTTCAGTAAACCTGCAGCACATACTTTATTAGATGTCTGAGAGTCATTCTTAAGATAATGTTTTCTTCTTCCTCGGTCCACATAGGGACCCACCCTTTCACCGGCTTGCTCAATGGCCATTTTCTTAATTCCATCATCATCAAGCATCTGGGTGGTGACCAAGCTCCAGATTTCATCCTTCAAGAGCATAGAGTTGATTGCCACACTTTACCCAGTCTTCGGGTGAGAATCTTAATCCCCTAGTGCAGTGAAGTGATGACATCATCCTCCCTAACCTTTGGCATACAGGCTCAACCTTCTTAGAGCAACAAATTGATCACCTGGATTTTCCTAATCCATGGGGGACAGGTCTACCAATCTCAAACCTACGGAGTGGTGAGCTTAACCTCCCTAATCCTTGGGGAATGTGATCCACTCTCTGTTTACCCTGGTGTGGCAAAAATCTTCCTGAATATCAGGTGGGAACATCCACCTTCTTAAGCTGCCAGGGCAAACTTACCCTCTCTGTATACATGTGTGCTATTCCTCTTGGCCCAAAGTGATATCTTAATTCCAGTTCTCAGCTTCCATGATTTTCCTCTTAAAGCTGTTTCTCCAACCCCTCCTTTCCATGTCCCTTCTATTCCATACTGACAGCAATTTTGTTCAAACAGCCTCTCAAAAAGTTTCTTGGTCTTGCATACAAGAAACAGAGTTCCAAGCCATCAGAGAGTAAGACTTTCCACAAGTCTTTCCTACATAACTGCATCTTCAATCCTGATTTACAAGCTCCACATTTAGTTAAGTACTCAAATAGGGCAATATTGTCTGGGAGCATGATTACCAAAGTCTTGGAATTTCCAGAAATAGTTTCTTTGTGCTCAACAGTTGAGTCCTCAGCTTATCTCTCTCATCTAGCATTTGGCTATAAACTGCAAGGAGAAACCAAGCTGCATTCTCTGAGTTTAATTTGAAAATTTCTTCAGCTAAATGCCCAGGCTCACCATTTTCATTGTCTGCCTTCCATAAAACACCAGGAGTTAATCTTGCTAGGTTCTCTGTGACTATAAAACATGGATTGTTTCTTCCAGTTTCCAATAATAGTTTTATCATTTACTTCTAAGGCTTCATAACAAGTCACATTAGCATCCATATTACCATCAACAGTCTCTTCAAAGCACTGTAGGTCTTTTCAACCAAGCATCTCACAATTCCTCCAAAAATACCTCTTACTTATTTATAAAACCATTTCAGCATTTTGGTAATTGCAAAAGCATGTGCCCACTCTCTAATACCAAATTCTGTATTAGTCAGCCAAAGGGGTGCTGATGCAGAATACCAGAAATTGATTGGCTTTTATAAAGGGTGTTTATTTGGGGTAGAAGATTACAGTTACCAGGCCATAAAATATAAATTACTTCCTTCACCAAAGTCTATCACTATTTGTTGGGGCAAGATGGCTGCCAGTATCTGCCCAGAATTCAGGCTTCTTGGGTTCTTCTCTTTCTGGGGCTCTGTTTCTCTCTGAGATCAGCTGCTGTGTTCTCCCTACAAGGCCAGCCATAAACTGTCATGCAAATGACTCTGTCTCTCTCCCCAGGGCTTCTGCTGTGTGTAAGGAGCTGTCTCTAATCCTCTGATTTCTTCTCCTGTGTGTTCACTTCCTGGGCTCAAGCTCAAAAATTCCAACACTGTCCTTTGCCATGTCTGATCTCTGTTAGTACCTGCCCACCAAGGGGCAAGGATTCATTCAGCTACTCACATGGCATAATCAAACTCAAAATCATAATGTAATCAATTAAAAGTGATAACGCTGATAGACCAATTTACAAAAATAATCCAATAACTATTTTTGGAATTCATAAACAATGACAAACTGCTCCATTCATCAAGGACCTTCATTGGACTTTCATCAGAGCCCCTGGTTTGCAGTCTGGCTGCAGAATCTGTACTTGTGCATCCCCATGGTCACATGAAAGACTCATAAAATTTCATACTATTTACAGATATCTCCTGTTGATTCTATTCCTTAGAGAATCCTGACTAATACAGCTTCATACCAGGATTGGTTCTTGAGGAACAGAATCTTAAACTAGGATGTCTGAGATGTTTCTGGGAATTTTGCAATTGGCTCTCTATACTAACTAGACTTAACAGTACTAGTGACTTCCTTTCTAACAATGAAGAGACCACTAACAGTCAACTCTATGAGATTGCAGTGGAGAAATGCAAAATATCATCACTGGATTCCCCTACTTCCATGCTTATTAGAGGCCAGGATCTGGGTGAGAGTGTTTTCAAAAGCTTAATAAAGTTTTGTAGAGCCAAAAGGTATAATGATGTGGGCTGGCTCCTCCTAGATTCTCTGGATACAGTTACAAAAGAGATAAGCTAAAGGCTTCATATTTGCACCTTAAATGCTTCATGAGTGTTGTGAACGTTTCTATGTGTGCTCAGAAAGAAAATCTTGTTACCTGCAGACACAGGCTTGAGATATCTGAGAATCAAACTCAGACCCTCATTGTATGAGGAGCAGAGTGACAAAGGTAGCTAAAATCTCAACCTTGCAAAGCATCTGCAGTTAAAGTGAAGGCATTGATTGGAGAAGAGTAGAATCCCAAGGATTGTGATGGGATATAGTCGGTGATGATAATATTGATGGGGACGTTAGATCCCTAAATTCTGATGAGACTTTAGCAGATAAACGTGTGATGTCCTGCCCTGTGGAGACCACACTTTGTCAACCTTTTGTCATCCAGCCTCTAGCCTGCCCCAGGGAGTCCAGGCTCTTACAGCACTGAGGTGGGTACCAGCCAAACTGAAGCCTGCACTGCCCTGACTCTGGCTGGCCCCAGGGAGTCTAGACCTCCTCCCAACCACTAGGCAGGTACCAGCTGTAGCCGTTGGCCAATTTAATGTAATTATGAATTCAAAAAATATACTTGGATCATGCTTGTAAGCTGATTTGTTTATCTGGCATGATTAAGTTATGATTAGGATATTGACTGGGCCATGTCAGTAGGGCATTGAGCCCCACCCCTTGGTGGGTGGGGGAATCAAATTTAAAAGGCAAGGCAAAGGACAGAGGAAGCAGTTTTGATATTGGAGAGAAGGCCCCAGGAGAAGAGAAGCGAGCTGTTTGCCTGATCATCTACAGCTGACCTTGTGGAGGAAACAAGACCTAAGCCCAGAGCGAAACACAGCTCCGGGAAGAGAGGAACCCAAGAAGACTGAACCCTGGTAAAAGTCAGCAGCTGTCTTGCTTTAACACGTGGTAATGGACTTTGGTGAGAGAAGAAACTTAACGCTTTATGGCCTGGTATCTGTGGACTTCTACCCCAAATAAATATCCTTTATAAAGACCAACCCATTTTTGGTATTTCCCATTAGCACCCCTTTGGCTGGCTAATACACCAGCCAAACTCCAGCATGCACTGCCCAAATTTCAGTCTGTCCCGAGGAATCTGCTTTCCAACCCCTGCCTGAAGAGATTAATCTTGTCTCACCAGAAGAAAAATCAAAGGAATGCCCTGAGGTCAGTAGCCTGTAAGACATCTCTAACCCTTCTCCTTACCACCCCCACCACCACCACTCATGTATTATAAAATCACAACAAGCCCCCAAAGTTGAGATACAAAGTGTGACCCATGAGGAAGAATGCTATGTGAGGTTTCCAACTTATATAGACAGAAATCAGAGGAATATGCATGGGAATGGATACTAACAGTATGGGATAATGGTGGAAGGAATATAAAGTTGTATTAATCTGAATTTATTAATATGGGCACACTAAGTAGAAATTGCAGATTAAATACTGTATCCCGAAGAGTTAGAAAGGACTCTAACAGTTTATTTGGGTGCCTGACTGAAATGTAGAACAAAAGAGGGTCTAGAATTTATGAGGTTGTGATTCCTGATTTGCCCTGGTATACAGTAGAAGAAGGAATTTAAAGGCTTAGAGAGGTTGGAATGCTAGAATGGATTTACCATTTAAGAATTGCCTACCCATCCCAGGAAAATCCAAGTGACACACCTTTAACCAGGACTGTGAGGAATAAATTTGTAAGATGAACTCCATCTTCACTGAAGAGCTCTATGGTTGCTCTTCTCTATAGTCCAGTTCTTACTGTAAGGAGGGCTGTAATTGAATTAGAATTCTTAAACATTATGGGGTTGATCAGATCTCAGTCTAGTAAAAGTCAAGTATTTGCAGTTAATCATCAAAGACAAATTGGGCATGTCTACTGCAATGAAAGTCAGATTCAAAGCAGTACTCAAAATAGTCTGAGTCACATAGAGGTATGGCATTGGTTAATAGATCATGGGGTATCTAGAAATGAAAGAGACGGGTCGTCTACTAAATTTCTCCTGGATCTGTATAAGCAGAAGTGTTCTAAGTCAAGTGAACAAAACCCTCATTCAAATTATAGATGCAGAGAATCACTGCCCTTCAATCAATTTCCAGACTTGATACAGTTTAGAGACCCAAAGCCCCTTGAATGAAGAGAAGGCCAGGTCCCCTTAGAGAAGGATCATGTTAAACAGCCAAATATTTATACTGTTAATCTCCCCCATCCCAGTTTTCCCCAGGGAAAGCTACGGCCTCTTACCAGAGTAACTGTGCATTGGGGAAAACAATATGATCAGAACTTTTAGGGATTATTAGACACTGGCTCAGAAGTGACATTAATTCCAGGAGACTAAAAATATCACTGTGGTCCACAAGTCAAAGCAGTGGCTTATGAAGGTCAAGTGATTGATGGAGTTTTAACTCACATCTGTCTCAGAGAGTGTAAAGTGGGTCCCTGGAAGCATTCTGTGATTATTTCCTCAGTTCCAGAATGTATAATTGGAATATACATGCTCAGTAACTGGCAGAATCCCCACATTGGATGCCTGACTTGTGGAGTGAGGGCTATTATGGTAGGAAAGTCCAAGTGGAAGCAACTAGAACTGCCTCTGCCTAGCAAAATAGTAAATCAAAAGAAATACTGGATTCCTGGAGGGATTGTATAGATAAGTGCCACCATTAATGATCTGAAGGATGCAAGGGTGCTGATTCTCACCACATCCCCATTCAACTCTCCTATTTGGCCTGTGGAGAAAACAGATGGATCTTGGAGGATGTCAGAAGATTATTGTAAACTTAACCAGGTGGTGACTCCAATTACAACTGCTCTCCTACATGTGGTATCATTGCTTGAGCAAATAAACACATCCCCTGGTACCTGGTATGTAGCTGTTGATCTGGCAAATGCTTTTTCACTCAATTGCCATCAATAACTACCAACAGAAAGAGTTTGCTTTCAGCTGTCAATGCCAGCAGTATACACTCATTGTCGTTCCTCAGGGGTATATCAAATTTCCAGTTCTATATCATAATATTGTGCACAGGGACCTTGATCATCTCTCCCTCCCGGAAGACACCACATTGGTCCATTATATTAATGATTTTATGTTGATAGGACTTAGTGAGCAAGAAATAGAAAAGATTCCAGACTTATAGGTAAGGCATTTTCATGAGAGAGGATGAGTGATAAATCCAACAAAAATACAGGGACCTTCCACCTTGGTGAAATTTCTAGGTGTCCAGTGGTGTGAGTCATGTTGAGATATCCCTTCTAAAGTGTAATATAAGCTGTTGCATCTGGCCCTTCTTACTACTGAAAAAAAAAAAAAGTTATACAACACTTAGTTACTCTCTTCAGATTTTGGAGATAACACATTCTTCATTTGGGTGTGCTCCTCAGCCTATTTACCAAGTGACCAGAAAAGCTGCTAATTTTGATTGGGAATCAGAACAAGAGGAGGCTCTGCAACAGATCCTGGCTGCTGTGCAAATAAAGGCACTTCTACTTGGGCCACATGATCCAGGACATCCAATGGTGCTGGAAGTTTCAGTGGCAAATAGAGATGCTGTCTGCAGTCTTTGACATAACCCTATAGGAAAATCAAAACACAGACCCTTAGGATTTTAGAGCAAAGCCCTGCCATTCTCTGCAGATAACTACTGTCCTTTTGAAAAAAAGCTTTTGGCCTGCTACTGGGCCTTAATAGAGACTGAAGGCTTAACCATGGGCCACCAATTAGCCATGAGACCTGAGTTGCCTTTCATGAGCTGAGTATTGTCTGACCCACCAAAGCATAACGTTTTGTGTGCACAGAAGCACTCCATAATGAAATTGAAGTGGTATATATGAGATAGGGCTCTAACAGGTGCTAAAGAGACAAGAAAGTTACATGACGAGGTAGCTCAAAGATCCATGGCCACTGCCTCTGCACTGCTACATTCTCTTTTCCAGCCCACATCTTTGGCCTCTTGGCAAGTCCTTTACAATCAGTTGACTGAAGAAGAGAAAACTTAGGCCTGGTTTACAGAAGGTTCTGCATGATATGCAGGCAGCACCTAAAAGTGGACAACTGTAGCACTGTTGCCTTTTTCTGGAACATCCATGAAGGACAGTGGTGGAGGCAAATCCTTCCAGTGGGCATAACTTTGAGCAGTGCACTTGTTTGCTTATTTTGCTTGGAAGAAGAATGATTCACTGATTCATGGGCTGTTGTCAATGGTTTGGCTGGATGGTCAGGGACTTGAAAAGAATATGATTGGAAAATCAGTGACAAAGAGTCCTGGGGAAGAGGTATGTGGATAAACCTTTGTGAGTGGGCAAAAACATGAAAATATTTGTTTCCTACATGCATGTTGAACAGATGGTGACTTCAGCAGAAGAAGATTTTAATAATCATGTAGATAAGATGACCTGCTATGTAACTAATAGTCTCTTTCCACAGTCCCTCTTGTCAGTGCCCAATGGACTCATGAACAAAGTGGCGAAGGAGGTAAGGATGGAGGTTATGCATGGGATCAGCAACATGGACTTCCACCCACCAAGGCTGACTTGTCTACAGCCACTGCTGAGTGCCTAATCAGCCAGCAGCAGAGATCCACCCAGTCTCTGTTATGGCACCATTCCCTGAAGTGATCAGCCTGCTACCTGGTGGCACTGGACCACTTCCAGCATGGTAGGGGCAGTGATTTGTTTTAACTGGAATAGACACATACTCTGGGTATGAGTTTGAATTTCCTGCACACAATTCTTCTTTCAAAACTACCATCCATATTGTAGATTTACTGAATATCTTATCTACCACCATAACATTCCACACAGCATTGCTTCTGATCAAGAAACCCATTTCACAACAAATTATGTGTGGGAATGGGCACATGACCATGGAATTAGCTGGTCTTAATATGACCCCTATCACCCTGAAGCAGTTGGATTGATAGAACTGTAGAATGGCCTTTTGAAGACTCAATTATTGTACCAACTAAGTGATAATACTTTGCAGGCTTTGGGCTCTATTTTTGAGTATGCTGTGTATACTCTAAACCAGTGTCTACTCTATGATGCTGTTTCTTCCATAGCCAGGATTCATAGGCCAGGAATCAAAGATTAGAATTGGGAGTGGTACCACTCATGATTACCTCTAGTGACCCATTAGGAATATTTTTGCTTCATTTCCCTGCTACTTTAAGCTCTGCTGGTCTACAGCTCTTAGTTACAAAAGGAAGAATGCAGCCAACAGGGAACACAACAATGATTCTGTTGAACTGCAAGTTAAGACTACCACCTGACCACTTTGGGCTCCTCTTACCTCTGAACCAATAGTCAAAGAAGGGAATTACTGTACTAACTTGGGTGATTGATCCTGACTCTCAAGGCTGAATAGGAGTGCATCTACATAATGAGGGTAAAGAAGAGTTCACCTGGAATACAGGAGATCCTCTAGGGCATCTCCTAGTACTGCCATGACCTGTGATTAAAGTCAATGGAAAATTGCAGCAACCCAAGCCAATCAGTACTAACAATGGCCCAGAATCTTAAGGAATGAAAGTTTGGTTCACAGTACCAGGCAAAGAACTACAGCCAGCTGAAGTGCTTGCTGAGGGTAATGGGAACATAGAATGGTTTGTGAAAGAAAGTAGTGATAAATATGAACTTCAACCATGGGACCAGTTATAGAAATGAGGACTGTAATAGTTATGAATCTTTTTTTTTTCTTGTTTCATTATAAGCATGTTTGTATATGTATGTAAAACAAATTTCTTTGTTTTATTCCTAACCTTTCCCTTATCATATAACAAGTTGTATTATTTTCATGTTATAATATTTAAGGATGTAAAGTTCAAATGTGAATATTACCCAAGGACTTGCTCCCTATTCTTTAGGGAATTAATGTGTTTCTGTTTGTATGCAGGAGAGTTGAACATTGTTAGGCAGAAATATATATATGTATGCATGTTTGTTATTTTTATGTAAAGAATAAGTATGGTTTAATGCAATGCATATGGTTGCTGAGTTGACAAGGGGTGGACTATGAAGGTTAGGCTAATATGTCAACTCAGCCAGGTAGTTGTGCCCAGTTGTTTGGTCAAGCAAGCACTTGGCTAATTGTAATACAAGGGTCTTTATAGGCTTTAGTCATCCGTGAGGTTACTGCTTAGATGGCTGATTACATCTGTAATCAACTAGGGAGATTGCCCTTCAGCAATGAGTGACGTTTTATCCAATCAGTTGAATGCTTTAAAAGGGGAAGTGATTTCAGCATTCAGAGGGAATTTTTGCAGGTCAGTTTTGAACAGACTTCTCCTAGGAAACTCATCAAGACCTTCACTGGACTTTCATTGGAGCCCCTGGTTTGCATTCTGCCTGTGTTACCTGGACTTGTTCACAGAACAAGTTCACAGAAGAGGCTCATAAAATCTCATATTATTTACAGATATCTCCTGTTGATTGTGTTCCCTAGAGAAACCTGACTAATACAGTGACTTGTCAAAGTTAACCATATATGCATGATCTATATCAGAATGCTCCATACAGTTTGAATGTCTAGTATGTCTATTCTTGTGCAAATACCATATAATTTTGACAATTGTAGCTTTCTAAAATTTTATTGAAGTATATCTCATACATGAACATTCATTAACAATAAGTGTATAGTAAAACTATGAACTTAAAAAAACATACCTAACAGCCTATAGGGCTCCCATACATCACCCCACCACCAACACCTTGTATTGTTGCAAAACATTTGTTACAAATTATGAAAGAATATCATCACAATATTACTACTAACTCTAGTCCATATTTGAAAAAAATAATAATAATATGGTGGGTTGGGAGAAAATGCACCAAATGTAAGATAAGGACTCTTGTAGTTTCGTAGTATTCTTTAAAGTCAGCATAATTCCTCCAATATGTTTTTCTTTTTCAATATGTTTTTGGCTATTTCAGGCCCCTTGCCCTTCCAAATAATGTTCATATTTAGCATTTCCAATCCAGTTAAAAATACTGTTGCAATTTTTATTAGGATTGTGTTAAATCTGTAAATCAGTTGGTAGGACAGACATCATAATGATGTTTATTCTTCTAATCCATGATCATGGATTACTGTTCCATTTATTTAGGGCTTTTTTTGATTCCCTTTAATAATGTTGTGTTGTTTTCTGTGTACAAGGTCTTTATATCTTTAGTTAAATTTTTTCCTAGGTGTTTGATTCTTTTCATTGCTATTGTAAATGGAATTTTTTTCTTTATTTTCTCCTCAGATTGCTCATTATTGGAGTACAGAAATGCTACTTAATTTTGTGTGTTGGTTTTATATCCTGTCACTTTACTGAGCTCATTTATCAGCTGTAGAAGAATTGTATTTTTGTAAGGTTTTCTATGTATAGATCACATATCTGCAAATAGTGAAATTTTACTTCTTCCATTCCAATTTGGATATCCTTTATTTCTTCTTCTTGTGTAAGTGCCTGAGCATGTACTTCTAATGCAATGTAAAATAATAGTGATGCAATGAGAGTTTTGTCTTGTACCAGATTTAGAGACAAAGACGTTAACATTTCACCATTGAATATCATGTTAGGTGTGGGTTTTTCATATATACCCTTTATCATGATGGAAAATTTCCTTCTATTCTTATTTTTCAAGAGTTTTTTATCAAGAAAAGATATTGTATTTTGTAAAAGGTTTTTTTAGCATCAATAGAGAGGACCCTGTGATTTTTTAATTTACATCTGTCAATGTGGTGTATTATATTTATTGATTTTCTTATGGTGAACCATCTTTGCATACCAGGGATAAAACCCAGTTGATCATGGTGTACTATTTGTTTGATGTATTGTTGAATATGATTAGTAATTATTTCATTGAGGATTTTAGCATCCAGGTTCATTAAAGAGATTTTCTGTAGTTTTGTTTTCTTGTGGTGTCTTTATTTGTCTTTGGTATTAGGGTGATGTGTTATATTATATTCCCCAAAATTCTATTTTTTGAAAGATTTTAAGTAGGATTGATGTTAGTTCATTCTGGAATGATTGGTAAAATTCATCTGGGAAGTCATCTGATCCTGGGCATTTCTTAGTTGGGAGGTTTTTGATGACTAGCTCAATCTCATTACATGTGATTCGTCTGTTGAGTTCATCAATTTCATCTTTCATCAGTGTAGCTGCTTGTGTGATTCTGGAAATTTGTCCTTTTCATCTAAGTTATCCATCCTGTTGGTATACAGTTTTTCAAAGTAATATTACATGATACTCTTTATCTCTGTGGGATGAGTGATGATACCCTTCTTATATTTTTCATATATTTGCATCTTCTCTTTTTCTTTCTGTTTCTTTGTCTGGGTGTTTATCAATTTTATTATCCTTCTCAAAGACCTGATTTTGTTTTTTTAAAATTTTCTGAAGATTTTTTTCCCTCAATTTCATTTAGCTCTCTTTTAATCTTCATTATTTCATTCTTTCTACTTGCTAGTTCCTCCATTTGTGCAGTTAGGCATATGGCTTGTCTCTTCAACCATAAACTGCTGCTTTATAGGCCTAGCCCTTGTGGGCTTTGTGCTTCAGCTTCTGCTGCCAGAAATCCTCTAATACTCTCTTACATGGCAGGATTAACATGGCAGCTTCTTATTCCTGTGTCTTTCCCTCTGTTTTCACAGTTTATATAAGACCTTGTTCAAGACAAACTAAGAAAAAAGAAATATGGCCCATCCAAAGAAAGAGGATAAAATGCAGAAAACATCAACAAATAGACCAGAATGAGGACATACCCAACAAAACATTAAAAAATATATCTTTAAAATGCTCAAGAAGATAATGCAAAATACAGGAAATGAACTAAAAGATATCAGGAAAACAAGGAATAAGCAATAGGAGAATCTTAGTAAATAGTGAACTTTAAAAGGAACCAAACTGAATTGCTGGATTTGAAGACCACAATAACTGAAGTGAACATTTCCTGAAGGATTTCAATTAGC
Organism: Cabassous unicinctus; assembly: GCA_029593785.1. Taxonomy (NCBI): domain Eukaryota; kingdom Metazoa; phylum Chordata; class Mammalia; order Cingulata; family Chlamyphoridae; genus Cabassous; species Cabassous unicinctus. The sequence continues at coordinate 15,029 of JAQZBX010028697.1, forward strand.
AGATTGGAGTAGGCAGAAGGAAGAATCAGCAAGTTTGAAGACAATAGAAATGAGTAAGGCTGAAGAGCATAATACATATATTCTCTCTCTCTCTCTCTCTCTCTCTCTCTCTCTCTCTCTCTCTCTCTCTATCTATCTCTATCTCTATCTCTGTATATATATATAAAATTGCCAAAATCCCCTCTCTACCATCATCAAGTGTACAAGTATACACATTTTGGAAGTCCCAGCAGAGAAGAAATAGGGAAAGAAGTACTATTCAAAGAACTAATGAGAGAAAAATTCCTTAACAAACCAAAAGAAATTAATATGCACATCCAAGATGCCCAGAAAACACCACACAGAACAAACATGAAGAAAAATACATCCCATCACACAATGATCACACAATCGAACACAAACGAAAAGGAGAAAATTCTGAAAACTATAAGAAAAAAGCAAAGTGAGAGCTTTTTTCCTAATCAAAAACCATGGCAGCAAGAGACAATGGGTTGAAATACTTACAGTGCTGAAAGAAAATAACTTCTAACCAAAAAAATATATCTAGTGAGACATTTCAACAATACGAGAGAGGTTAAGAACTTCACAGATAAACAAATATGAGAGATTTCATTACCAGTAGAACTACCCTACAAATAGTGCTAAAGGAGTTCTTCAGACTGAAAGAAAAGAATATGTGACAGTGCTTCATGGTGGTATAAAGAAATAAAGAACATAAATAAAGGTAACAATTTCATCAATTATAAATACTCGGTAGTTTTTAATTGTATTGTGTGGCATGTAACTAAACTTCTTATTTACTACAGGTGCTAAAATGCAAATGTATAAAAATTAATGATAAATATATGGTTTTGGACATACAAGATAAAATCTTATACATACAAAAAATGATGTGGAGAATAGGGGTATAGGAAAAGAGTATGTTTATGCAGTTGATGTCAAGTGGGTCTCAAACCAAATATGACTGTTACATATTTGGAATGTTATGTGTTAATCCCATTTAACAACTAGGAAATATATGAAAAAATTAGCCATATAGAAAAGAGAATAAACTCAATATGGTAAAACACACAAAAAATCAAATAAATATAAAAGTAGTCATTAACAGAATAATTATTGGAAAATTATATATAAGACTTAAAAAGGGTAAAAACAAAATGAAAGAAAAAAAATCCTGCATTATCAGTATTGACTTTATGTGTAAATGGCTTAAAGCTTCCAGTAAAAAGACAGAGATTGATAGAATTGTTTAAAACCTGTAACCCAACCCACCTATATGCTTTCTGTAAGAGTCTCACTTTAAATTCAAAGACACAAGGAGGTTGAAATTAAAAGGATTGAAAAATATATACCATTAAAGTAGTAATATAAATAGTGGCGAGATAGCTATACTAATATCATATAAAATATATTGTATATTAAAAACAGTTGCACAGTCTAAAAATCATCATTATATACTAAAACAGGTCTATGCAATAAATGTAACAATTATTAATATGTATGCTACCAACTAGAGGACCCCGAATATGAACACTTATTCATTGCTGGTGGCAATGTAAAATGGTGCATCTGCTATGGAACACAATTTGACTGTTCCTTGAAAAGTTAAGTATAGAATTACCAAATGACCTGCCAATCCCACTACTAGTTATGTACCCAAAAGAGGAGAGGAAGACTTGAACAGTTATTTGCACACTGATGTTCTTAGAAGCATTATTAATAATTGCCAAAAGAAGGAAGCACCAAGTATCCATCAATTGTTGAATGGATAAACAAAATATGGTATATTCATACAAAGTTATATTATTCAGGCATAAAAAGGAATGCATTTCTGATACATTTGACAATGTGGATTATTACATATATATATATGTATATATTTAATGTGCATTAGTCAGTTGTATTTAGGCAAACAAATTGTGAGGAATCTAAAAAGAAAATTAAGAAAAAATTAATGTTCAGAGGCATCAAAAAATAATAAAATTGCTAGAATAATGATGTTAATGGTACTGAGACCAGAAAATATGCCTAGGACCTTATATGTGGGAAGCTGGAACGCAACCACTGAGCCACATTGGCTCCTTTGAGTTGGGTTTCTTGTTTGTTTGCTTGTTGTTTATTTTCAGAAGGCACCAGGGACCAAATCCAGGACCTCTCCTGTGGGAAGCAGGTGCTCATACACTTCAGCCACATTTGCTCCCTTGCTATGAATAATTTTTTTAAATATGTTTTTTTTTATTTTTAAATAAGTATTTAGATTACACAACTGTTACATAAAAATATAGGGGATTCCCACATGCCCTGAATCCTACTCCTCCCACATTTTCCCACATTAAGAACATCTTTCATTATTGTGGTACATTCGTTACAATTGATGAAAACCTTTTAGAGCATTGCCACTTAGCATGGATTATAGTTTGTATTGTAGTTTACACACTCTTCTGCACAATTTTGTAGATTATGGCAAGAAATGTAATGACCCATATCTGTCATTATAATGTGTTGTAAATCAAGGTGGAGGTAGACGATGCCAGGAATGATCTAGAGAAAAATTGGGATCAGGGGACCTCACTCCATGTGGAATGCAAGCAAGTTTATTTAGGCTGAAGCTGTTTTTTTTACTACAAAGCTGATAACAAAATTAGGGCGTCCTTCACTAGTTCCTCTGCTTGGCATGTAGGAGAGCTGCGGTTCCTGTATTTCTAGATAGTTTTTCTTAGGAATTTATACAGTAACTTCATAGTGGTGGGTTCATCCCGCTCTGCTTCCTCCCACTGACTTCTGCAGTATGCAGAGTCCTTGGAGACATTTACTAATGTTTTTTTTTTTTCCAGCAAGCATGCTTTTTAAACGCTTAATCCTTTATGCTCTGGCTCTCAGCTTCATTTCCAACAATAATGTTATTCAGGAAAATCCCCAAGTCCCCAAAAAGCCTCCACATTTCACCTGTATTTCCCTTTCCCTGCTCTCAGAACTTCTAGTGGCCACCGCCTCCACATGAATGATATAATTTCCTCCATTGCTAGAATCACAATAAGTATATAGTATAATACCAGTGTCTACTTTAATCTATAGTTCATTCCCCAATCATGACGATTCTGTTATAGTGTTGACCACACCACCTCTAAATGAGCGGAGGCTTTTATTACATGGGGTAGATAGATGGGACTCTCTTGCTTGCAGTTGTAGACTCTCTTGGTTCCTTGGGATGTTCGTCCATAATCATCTCCTTGTTAGTTGTCCTGGGTGAATCCAATGAACAGGAGAGTAGGTATTGCAACTCCATTGAATTTCAGGGCTCACTTGGCACATTGACAGACCAGAGATTAAAGTCTCTTGGATGTATACCTACCAAATCCATCACCAACTATAGGTTCAAATATAAGGAACAGAAGAGGCATGTGTAGAGATGTCACATCTGAGTTCAACTCTGTCACATTCAGGAGCACAAATTGCAAAGTAAGGCCACTGGCAAGGCATCAAACTCTGGAGTATCTGCCATGACCGTAGGTCCTGGGTGTCTCCAGAACCCCCAGGATCTTCACTATTTGGGGTAGGATCTACCTTGGCTGTCTATGAGATCTTGCTGAGACATGCATAGCTGTTACCTCTCTGATGACCTCTTGACTCACTTTGAAGTCTCTTAGCTATATACACTCATTTGTCCTCAAATTTCCTCCCTTTTATTCAAGGTCTTTTTCCAGTTGTATCACCAGTTGGTGCATGGTAATAATCCCTCCATGGCATGGAGGCTCATCCCTAGGTGTCATGTCCCATGCCGAGGGGAAGATAGGGCATTTATATGCTGAGTTTGGCTTAGAGATAGGCCACATTTGAGCAACAAGGAGGCTTTCAGGAGGCAACTCTTAGGCACTGTCCAACACTAGACTAAGTTGCAAATTTAAGAGCAAAAGGCTCACAAGCATAGTTGTCAATCTCAAGGACACATCAATAGACCATCCTTCTCTACTAGTCATTGCCTCTGTACTTGGGGTATTGTTGCTGTTCCATTATAGAATGTGGCAGAGCTCCCAAGGATGGGAACTCAATAATATTTCAGGTGTTGTATGAATCTACATCCACTGTGGTAATGCTCCATGAATATTTGAGCATATTTATATACCTTATTTGTATGCCCAGGTGAACTTCCTCCCATGTATCTCACTTCACCGACACTCCACCCCATTGATCCTCCCCTGCCATAGTTCTAACCCTTCTGTGATCCAAAATCTCTTCAAAAATGAATCAAGAATATTGTCAAATTCGATTAATAGGAAAATGAAATAATAATGATATATTTAAACATAAGAAATAAAATACATACTAATTTAGAGAAACTAAAACTAAAGTAAAGTAAAAAAATGGGGGTATTAAAATAATGAAAAACATTAAAAAATAAAATAAAATAAATTATTTTTTGACGTTTTTCCTTTCATCACTGTAAGATCAGTTGTCCTGTATATACAGTGGCATTTTCTTCCATTTCTTCCTCAGTGTCTTACATTTTTAAAATACTGTTTCAAGGAAGTTTTAGGTCACAGTAAGGCTGCATACAGAATATAGGGGACTCCCATATCCCTAACATCCTCCCCATTTTCTCCCTTCCCTATTAATAATCATTTTACATGTGGATGGTACATTTGTTACAACTGATGTATAAATATTGAAACATAGCTACTAATCATGGTCAAAGATTTACATTACAGTTTACATTTTAGGCCATACACTTTTATAATTTTTGATGAAATTTAACATAGTCTGTATCCATCATTGCATGATCATGCAGAACACTTCCGTTGACCCCAAATACCCCCTCTTCAATTTCTTCTATTCCTCCCTCCTCCTCCCCTCCAGGCCACTGGAGACCATCAGGCTTCACTCCTTGAAGGACAAGATTCTTAAATACTTGCTACAATACTGAGGGCTGGACACATTAGTCTGTCCTCCCCTATTAGGAACTGCCCATTCTCTTGAGAGACACATTCTCCCTCTGTTTGAGAACATATCTGGCCTCCCCAGCATGGGAGCCCAACTTTTTCCCACTCATTATGTGTCTCTCTCCCCACTGATACAGCACACTATGACAAAATGATCACTCACACATTCTCTAGAAGACTGTACCAGTTATGTCCTGTCCATAATGCCCCCCCCATTAAACACTCTAAACCAGTAACACTTCCTCGTCATATTGCCAATAGAGTTTTCTCAACATTGTAGTTTCACCTACGTACCCACCTATTCCCAGTGTTCACCTGTTTCCTCCCTCAATCCTCCTCCCAGTTCTTTGGAGTATGGGTTGGATGGTCCAAGGACAATGTGAATTATTAAGACATCATTTTGAATGAAATAAGCCAGACACAAAGGTACAAATATTGTATGATATGAAATATTAGAATTAACAAATTCAGAGACAATATCTAGAATATAGGGGACATGGTGGTATTACAGAATAAGAAGTTAAGGCTTAAAATGAACAGAATTACTATTTAAAATAATGTAAATGTTTCGGTATCTGTGGTAAATATAGTACAGCATTGTGAACATAATTAAAAACACCAGAACATATATCTGAATGTGGTTAACAAGGGGAAATATTAGGTTGTATGATGGTGATAAAATAAAAACATTTCAAAAAAACCATGGAACTGCACTACACTGTGAAACTTAAGTTATACGGTGGACAATATTTAAAAACATAATTATGAAAATGTGTTTTCCTCAATTGTAATAAATGTACCACAATGATGGAAAGTATTAATAATAGGGTGGTATTGGAAATCTTGTATTTTATGCATTATTTTTAATTCAGCCCACAAATTCTCTAATGAAACAATAAAAAAATAAAAAATATAAACAGAACCTCAAGGATCATTGGGACACCATTGAGAATACTAAAATATATACCATTTAAGTTTCAAAAGGCAAGATAAATAGAAGTAGGTAAACAATTTTTTGAAGAAATAATGGCAGAAATCCTCTCAAATTTGATAAAAGACTTGGGCAAACACATCCCAGAGTTTCAACAAATTCTTTGATGTTTGGATTTTTTTTATTTACATCAATATACACTATAGCTTATAGCAATATTTTCAATATCTAAAAACTGAGAAAGAATATTGAATGCAAAAAGAGATGAATGACTTGTCTCATCTATATGATCTCCCACAAGATTAACAACGGATTTCTCATTAGAAAACATTTGCAGCTAGAGGTCGGTAGGATGCCACATTACAGTCATTAAAAGAAAAAAAACATAGTCCCAAAACTCTAAAACAAGAATAGTATACCTGGCAAAATTATCCCTCAAAAATGAAGGAAAAGAGATATAAAAAACTAGTCTTTCAGCATTAATTAAAAGGAATCTAGGAAGTAACATGGAGCCCTAAGAGGAAATAATGAACTTTTAAAAATGTAACAGCATATGTATTGATGTACTTTTGAATTGTAACTGCTTTGCCATCGATATGACATGAGGCAAATCTGTAAATGTATAATTAAAATCTATGTTAATTAGTATACAATGTATAAGGATTTATGTGGGAAAACAGAAACATAAATGAGGAGGGACTAGTATATATAGAATTAGAGAATTTACATACTTCTGAAATTAGGTTGGTACTAGTTGAACTAGATTGTTATTAGTTTACAGCATTATGGAGTAATAAATATAACATTAAGAAAATAAATTAAAGATATGGAGAAAAAGACTGAAAAAAGAATCAAAATGTATATACATTTTGTATACTACAAAATAAACAACAAAATCCATCAATGACTTTATAGGAGTAATCACGGAAAAAACATATGACACATAGAAAATATATAGTAAAATGACAGAAATAAATACTTCCTTCTCATTTTTTACCTTGAATGTCAATGGAATGACTTACTTTTTAAAAATCAGAGATTGTAAGACTGAAGGAAAAGGCATGATCTATATATATATACTGTCCCCATGTGACTCATTTCATGTACAAAGACAAAACCAAATCTGTAAATAAAAGGGTGGAAAAATTATTCCATGCCAATAGTAATAAGAAGCCAACTTGAGTGATTATACTACTGTCAGATAAAATAATTCAAAGCTTCAAGACACAAATATGGATATTGATAAATGTTTCAACATAGTGATATTTTTTTCACTGCTCTGAACCAAACAGGTGAAATAATGAACGCTTCTGGAAATGAGAACCCTCATCTGTCTTTTCAACCTTCTATTACTTTAAGGATTTCAAAAATCTCCACAGGCAGGTCCACTGCATTATAACACTTGAGACTATCATTTAGCAGAGGGAACTGTAACTGACTAGAAAGCCTATCTGAGGTTCTCACTAACTAGTATATCAGACATCCAACTACCAACTCAGGATTCAATCAATAAATTGGAAATTTAAAAGAAGCCTCTTTTTTCAAGCTTTCAGTTCTAAGGTCTTAAAGCATCATCATTCATTGTCTTCTTGGAGACTTTCTCATCAAAGAGTTAAGTGTATGCAACAGAAGTGAAATTCCAAGATGCAAAAAACAGAATCAAAGCAATACAATTCTTGCTTCTTTCTCTAAATTGACAAATAAATGAATTAGAATACATGCATAACAAAGGCAAAAGAAAAGTGATTGTTCAGAAATGTTACTCATCTTAGGAAGAATAAACTGCCCTGAAAATGCTAAGAAAATCTACTAAAATGCTGTTGTTTTACACAAAACATATCCAAATATTGCTTCCATAGAAAATAAATCTGGCAAACTAACAATGATTACCTCACATACATGCACTAGAAATGATAAGGTAGATATTTCAGTTGCCAACAGGTGTGGATAGTGTGGTAAAAGGTTACAATTACCAACTTCTTGCAATGCTAAGATGGTGGTAAGCCAGTTCCTAAGATACATTGCACTTACTAAGCAAAAGGATATATGTTGCAATTAGACCGTGGAAATGTCAAAACCTTTTTCATAAAAAGATTCAAAAGAATCTTCTGTGAATCAAAATTACCTTAAGATTTACAATATCATTTACAAAGGAAAAGACATGCAAATAATATAAATGAAGAGGCATTTGGCTTTGTCAAAGTTTTTATTTGTCATCTAAATTAAATCATGTTACCTCGCTTGTATGAATAAACTATCTGAACAGCTCAGAGCCTTCATGAAAACAAAAATGTATTAATGTCTTAATACAAATTAAAAAGAAAAAACCCACATACAATTCTTAAGTAATTTTATCTAGTAGAAATGGAGGAATCCTCCTCATAGTTGTGATTTGTGTATATTCCTGTTAATTATCAAATATATCTACAACATCATTTCATGATTAAATTTAATAAAATGTAAAGCATGTGTCATAATCTGGTATCATATTTCATTTTCCTACAGTTTTAATTTGATGAGAGCATTTAAAAATTGGAAAATTTCACATGGATGGAAGACTTGTAGATTCTCTGTAAACGTGGGAAGACTCAGTATACTTGATAGTCATGCCTTGTGTTGATGACAGGTGGAAGATAGCTACTCATCCATTTAGATATACAGGGTTGAAAACTCTTGTTTAACACTCTTTTCCCTCAGGTATGCTCTGTAAACCATTTTTCACTATGACCACCCTATTCATTAAAATAATAGTCTGCCCCTCTTAGCATGGTCTGGAATTACTGATCTAAAGATTTACAATCTTTTAATTTACTAATAAAAAAGAGAATAAAAATAAGGTTTATGAATATCCATTCTACATATATTGCTTATTTTTCCAACACTACATAGTTATTTATCAAGATCAAGGGATCTTCATTCTGTTATCAGTATGACCACAAAATACCCAACAATTACCCTAACATGAAAAAATAATTTTAGAGTTATATTTGCAAATGCTTTTATTTGATATATTTATTTCTCAAATTTTCAAATACACCTTTTGGGATATCCAGAACAAAAAGAGAAACATAAATTCAGAAAAAGGTAATACGTTTAGGCAAAAGAGATTAGGGAATCAAATTATCCCCCAATACTGATGAATTAACACTTAGTTTTAAAATTGATAAAATTAAAATAAAAAATAAACAATTCAACAATTTAATGTTTACCAGTTTTACTTGTCATGGGACCTAAAATAACATAGTTCTTGCATTTGAAAAATTTTCCTTAAAGTATATTAACAAAGCCTTTATTTGTAGCAGTACAGAGATACCACATAAATTATTTCCTAAGGATTCTTTCAATCAATTCCTAAAATATATTTAGCCCTACTTAAGGGTGCCTTAAAAATATAAATAGGGGAAAATGATAACAGGTTAAAATATATGGCCTTTGCTATTCCAGGTTTAGGTTCCAGTCAATAATGGAGTAGAATCAATGGAAAGGGCTGAATAAGTGCAGTCACTTATAAGACTGCTTCATAATCACTTAGACTTTCAGTTGTGACCCAGTTCCTTGAGGGGTTAATGTAACAATTACTTTGGATGTGTTTTTGGATGTGGAGTCCACGTAGGAGCATGCATCAAGTTCCTGATGTAAACTACATCATATTCACTATGAAGACCTTGTTTTCCTCTGACCTAGAGTTAAGAGGATATGCCTGGCCTTGACATGGGAAGTTTCAATTGCTTGGTCTGGAGAAGCCAACTAATAGAGGCTAGAATGTCTATGCCTAGGACCATTTAAAAACTGTTTGGGAGCTCTCTGTTCCTTGGGATGGGTGTTATCCATCATCATCTTGTTAGTTGTCCTGGTTGAGTCCAATGAACTGGAGAGTAGGTGTTATAACTCTGCTGAGATTCAGGGCCCAACTGGCAAGTGGGCAGATCAAAGATTTAGGTCTCTGGGACATATATTTAACAAGTATAGTGCTAATTATAGGTTCAAATAAAGGGAACAAAAGAGTCATGTGTAGTGAAACTATAAGAGTCTAACTTTGGTACACTGGGGAGCATAAATTCCAAAGTAAGGCCCACTGATAGGGTGCCAAATTACTGAACTTGTCAGCCGCACTTTAGTGTCTGGATATTTCTGGATGCCTAAGGAACCCCACTGTTTAAGTCACTGTTTACTGTGGCAGTCGATGAGATCTTGCTGAGAAATGCATAAACTTAATCTCTGGAATGACCTCAGCACTCTGCAACAGCCAGCAAGATAGTTCTATCCATCTGCCCCATGGGATCTAAGCCCCATCTCAATTAGAAAGAGTGGGCCTCATCATCAAAGAATCCTCAAATTGGGGAATGAACAAACATAAGGGGAGAATGAAACTATGGGCTAAAATAGACTTATTATTCTAGAAATGGAAGATCTTATATCAGTGATATAAAGGCAGTGACCACCAGAGGCTCTGAGGGGAAGGAGAGGGAACAATAATTGTAATATGAGGATATTTTTGGGACATTGGAAATGTCTTACATGGCATTGCAATAATGGGTACAGGCCCTTATGTATTTTTTCATAACCTACAAATTTGTGTGGGAAAGAGTGTAAACTATAATGTAACCTATAGTCCACAGATAGCAGCAATGCTTCAATATCTGTTCATCAATTGTAACGAATGTACCACACTAATGAAGGATGTCGTTAATGTGGGAAAATGTGTGAGGGGGAGGGGGTGGGGCATATGGGAGTCTCCTATATTTTTATGTAACATATATGTAATCTAAAGCTTCTTTAAAAGTAAAAAATAATTTGAAAAACCTTCTTGGAGTCATATATAACAATCTGGGATGTTAATGGTGATCTTCCTCCTTCTACTACTGGTTTGGGCTCAGGTATCTTTTACCAGTACTTTTTACCTCTGTACTGCTGGCCAGTATCCTGCACCAAGCCATCATAGTTATTAGGGGTCATCTTAGAATCTTCAAGCTGAGCTAACTGGTGAGGAGTAGGAAGAGTCAGGCCCTTTTTTTATTCAACTCATTCCACTCTGTGCACCCAGGAATGCTGGAGCTCTGGCAGGTTGCCCAGACCCTACCCCTTGTAACAAGCTTGCACCTTCACAGGGTAAGACTGCTTCTCTGCATATTCAGGCTTCTTTTTTGATAAGTCTCATTACTCTGGTGGCTTTGGGATCTCTTCTAAGTTATATTCTCTGTGCTCATTACCTTGACACTTCTGCTACTGCACAGCATGAAACATTCAAATTTATTCTCATTTTTATGTCTTTTTTGATTATTTAAAGCTCTTTGTGATTCCATATAATTTTGTGATCTTCAAAATTAAAAAAATGTGCTAATAAAAAATGCAATAATAATGACTTTTATATATACCCAGGTAGTCGCGATTACCAGTGCTTTTTATTTCACCACATGGATTCAAATTCCTTTCTAATGTCGTTTCCTTTCAGCTTCAAGGACTCCCTTTAACATTTATTGTAGGGTGAGACTAAGGAGTAATACTAATCAACTCCCTCAAACCCTGTTCATTTTGGAATGTCTTAATTTATCTTTCATTTATTATGGATAGTTTTTTTCTGGATATAGAATTCCTGGTTGATATTTCTTTTTTTTTTTCTTACAGTGCTTCAAATATGTCATCCCCCTGTATCTTATCTCCATATTTTCAGATAGGAAATGTTTTTCATCTTATGCAGGATGCCCTGCATGTTGCCTGTTAGTACTATCCTGCTGCTTTCACAATTCTTTCTTTATCTTTGTCTTTACAAAGTTTGATTTTAATGTGTCTTGGTATGGATATCTATGAACTTGTCCTCTTTGAAAGTCATTGAACAACTTGGTTGTGTAGTTTTATGTCCTTTATCAAACTTAGTATTTTGGCCATATTTTCTTCATATACTCATTCTGTCTTACTTTGTTCTGTACCCTTTTCCTAGAGATCTCTTTATGTATATTTTGGCATGATTTATGGTATCCCACAGGTCTTTAGACTCTGTTCATATGTTCACTCATGGAAACCTGAAATGATTTGTGGAAGAAGATATTTACAAATACCACCTACAATCACATTTTCTCAGTTGCAGAAATGAGGACAGTGATTTTATTATTATTTCTACCCTTTTGTTACATATATATTTGTGTGTTGTGGGTATGTGTGTATATTTTTTTCTTCCCTCACTTAATACAATTTTCATATCACTTATGTTTATTAGATTTACATCATAGTTTTTAAGTTGCAGGATCTTATGTTAAAGATTGAACTTCACACATTGGCTGGCATCCTTTACTGGGAAAGAGGTTAGTACCTTTTTAGTTGTACAAACCTAGTTGTATCATGTTAAGTGGAAGGAGATCTTTTTATTGTCTTTATTTGTAGATTAATTATGATGTCAGGAGTTGTGTATGAGTGTCAAGTTAAAATCCGTTGATTGTGATAGCTAATATGTCATGTCAATTGACTACACTATGATATCTAGTTATTTGGTCAAACACTACCCTTGCTGTTACTTGGAATGTATAACATAGAAAGAGTTAACACCTAGAATCAATTAACTTTAAGAAAAGGATATTACCTCAGTAAGGTGGCGGGCCTCATGCAATCAGTTGGAAGTAGTAAAAATGAGAGCTGAAAAGTTCTAAGTACTAGAAAGAAATCTAACTCAGAATTATACCATGAACCCCTCTTTGTCGTCTATAGATTTGAACTTAAGGCTTCAACCCCATTGCTCCCAAAATTTTAAGACTCACATGTGCTCTATGGATTACATACAAGCTAATCTCTACAATTA
>JAQZBX010028698.1:0-16302 GCA_029593785.1 Cabassous unicinctus
AGGTCCCAGGAAAAAAAGTTAAAAAAAAAAAAAAGAATATTACAATATTGCTGTTAAGTATAGTCAATAAGTTATGTTAATTGTATTTTTCTTTGGGGTGGTTTTTCATGCAGAAATAAATAATCAGAACAATAGATGAGATGAGTTAAATGCTATGGCTCCTTAATAAGTAAGGAATGAACATAATGGCCCATTAGAAGACATTGTAACTAATTACTATGACCAGGAAGGTGAAGTGGTGGTTTCCAGGCAGAGGGCCTATTACCAATAATAAAGTTAAATAATTGATTGGCGAGATCAAATAAGGTTGGTTTGTCAGGTTTTTAAATCTTGATTTTAGAAGAACTTCATTTTTGTTAATATGAAATGTTTTAATATTATGCCATAGGGAAGCAGATGTGGCTCAAGTGATAGAGCTCCCACCTACCACATGGGAGGTCCCAGGTTCGGTTCCCAGGGCCTCCTGGAGAAGGCGAGCTGGCACGACTGGCAGGTGTGGCGAGCTGATGCAACAAGATGACACAACAAAGAGACACGAAGAGGAAAGACAATGAGAGACATAACAAACCAGGAAGCTGAGGTGGCTCAAGTGATTGAGTGCCTCTCACCCACATGGAGGGTCCCAGGTTCGTTTCCCGGTGCCTCAAGAAGACAAGCAGACACAGAGAACAGACAGCTCAAACAACGGGGGGAATAAATAAATAAAATAAATCTTTAAAAAATATATTATGCCATATTTCTCAAGAACAATTTGTGTAAGTAATTTATTTTTTACCACTTTTTCTTCCTACTTCAGATTCATATTACCCAAAAACTATCACAAAGTGATTCCTGATATGTCACAATTCAGCAACTCAAAAAGCCACAAGCTGGGAGATTTGGGACCATGGGCCACTAGTATCAATTCCTGGCCTTGGAACATTCAGTCATTTAACCTTTCTGTAAGAGAAAGTCCAGGACATTTTTGGTCTACATAGGACAGGGCTAAGAGTGTAGCCAGTGGGGCCACATCTGTGCATTAAGTTTTAAGTCATGGGAACGACACTGATATCAGAGAAGTCAAAGCCTCCCAAGGCTTACACTTCTGTTATTAATTCTTCGTGGGCTTGTTTTTTAAATTATTCAAAGAACATAAATAAAAATTAAGATCTACTAAATCAAATGTTAAAAGTAATATGGAAAATTTATATGAAATGTCCATAATAATAAAATCTATAGAGACATTAAGTAGATTGGTTGCCTAGGGCAGTTGGGGGAAATGGGGAGTGACTGAATGGGTATAGGGTTTCTTTTGGGGGTGATGAAAATGTTCTAAAATTGATTGTGGTGAATGTTGCAAAAACTCTGGATATACAAAAAATCATTGAATCATATTTTTTTAACGGGTGAATTGTATGATATGTGAATTACATCTCAACAAAGCTATTATTTTAAAAAAGGTAACATGGAAAAGAGTTTATATAAGATGGAAACAGATAAAATCCAAGCCTATTTATCATGATTAAAATGTTTTCACTGATGCTTAGAAGTTCCCTGGCTAAATGAGGGATGATACTGGGATCACTTTTTCTGTAGAAGGCCAGATAAATATTTTTGGCTATGAGGGCCAAGAGACAAAATCGAGGATATTAAATATGTACTTATATAATGAGAGAAAACAAAATTTTATTGATGAAATTAACATTTTAATAATAATAATTAAGGGGAGGCGGGTGTGGCTCAGTGGATAGAGCCCCTGTTTACCATATGGGAGGCCTGGGTTCGAGTCCCGAGGCCTCCTTGTGAGGGCGGTGCGGTGGGCTGATGCAGCAACCTCACGGCAGGAAGCGGGTGTGGCACAATGGATAGCGCACCGGTTTACCATATGAGAGGCCCCGGGGTTCGCTTCCCGGCGCCTCCTTGTGAGGGCAGGCCGGCTGGCGCGGCGACGTGGGCTGATGCGGCGGGACCTCACAGCAAGGGGGAGATGGGCGGACATGGAGAAGACACGCAGCGAATGGACATGGCAGCACAAGCAGCAAGGGGGGGGATAAATGAAATAAAATAAATAAATCTTTAAAAAATAATAATAATAATAATAATAATTAAGTACAATTTTTTTTAGGAGGTACCGGGGTTTGAACCCAGGACCTCGTACATGGGATGCAGGTGTTCAACCACTGAGTTACTCTGCTCCCAAATGAGAGTTGTTTTTTTCATTTGTTTGTTTTGTTTTTAGGAGGTTCAGGGGATTAAATCCAGGACCTTGTACGTTGAAAGTAGGCGCTCAACCACTCAAGCTACATCCACTCCCCAATTTTTTTGTAATACAGATTTCCTAAAAAGAAGAATGGGATTCTTTTTAGGGAGATAACATTTGGCTGAACTCACAAGCCATACAAAAACAGGTTAGCTAGATTTGGCCTGTGGGCTCTGGTTTGCCAATACCTGTTCTAGAGGAATAAATTCTTAAAGGCTGATTTCCAGGGTTAGTTCCCCATCCAATGCACTTCGGCAGAGAGCCCTGAAAGTCCCTTGGGACAAAGATGTCTTCCTTATTATGTACCTTTTAGGACAGTGATGCTATTGGTGACCCCCAGATTTATCTCACTTTTTACCCTGGGGAGCACCTACAAACCTGGAGCAAACACAGAGCACCAACCTTGAAGGTCCCCATAGTTCCAAATACCTGGACATGTATAATACGTTGTTTTTTCATTTTCCCACCTGAATTCCACCTACACACCTCTCTATTGCAGAAACAGAATCTGGCCCAGTAAGATGGGGTGTCATGTAGGATAGAGGACTGGGTGCCCACTGCAGGCAGGCTGATCCACAGAGAGAGGGAGAGAGAGAGAGAAGGAGAGGAACCCAGGCTACCTGAGGCTACCTGTAAGTCACTCTCCCTATGGAAGGACGGAGTATTTCAGGAGGAAACAGGTGGTTATTCAAAGAGATAATTCAAGAGAGTTAATAAAGGGATTATTTGCAGGGGTGTGGGCAAGGTTAAGGTTTCCAACAAGGGATTTAGAAGCACTCAGGAACTAGATCCTGGGAAGTACTAGGAAGGACAAGGGGAGGGAGCTGTTACCAGAACTCATAAGAGCTGCAGCAGAGATGCTGCCCAACAGGAATGTGGCAGAGGAAACTACCGGTGCCAACCCTGCGGCCCTGACCGGCCTGGGGTGGGGGTGGCTTTGGGGTGTGGGGGTGGCAGAGGTTAATATCCTCACCTACTCTCTCTTCCTTCTGAACTCTCCCCATTGGCCAAACCCACCGGAAGCCAGAGGACTGGGATGACCAGGGAACATAGTCTGTAGCAGTGAACCTGCCCCAGCACTGAGTAGGGCAAGAGCAGGGTGGAGAATGTGCAAACAGAAAATAACCAGCCCAGGTAGTGAGGGCTGGAGAGAGGGCAAGAGGTGTCACTACTTGTCCTGGACCTGCTCCCACCTCCATGAGGCTGACCCCTCGCACCCCATATCAACCACTGCTCCTTTGGGTCCCTCCTTGAACCACTGATGGAAAGCTTAGCCTTTGCTCCTGGAAGACTCTGAAATAGGATACAGTTCCTTGGTCAAATTATCCCCAATGTCCCACTGCATCCTAGGGTGAACACTTATCACTATTCTATTTCCTGTTGCATATTTGCTCAGCTGTGTTGTCCAATTGGCTCACTAGAAGCTATGCAGTGGGATGGATGATAATAGGGCAATAATGCAATGCCAATAAAATAAAAATGACCCAAATTTGAACACAAGGAAAGTTCATCCATTAGAGTAATTCTTTGATTCAAAAATGTGCTTTTTTTTTTCACATTTTAGCCTCTGTGATACTGGTATTCATATTACAATCTCAGCAGCCAGGCACAGCTATGATGGGGTTGTCATTGCCTGCAGAAGTGCCTCAAAACTTCCAGAATGGAATCAGCAGCTTGGAAGCAAACCCTGCATAGAGTGGAGCACCCTTACTAAATGATCTGTGACTAGTGCTCTTGAAGACACAGAGGGTGACACTATCCAAGGTGCACATTCATCATTCTGAATTAAAAAGTGATTCAGCCATAGAGACAGAAAGAAGATTAGTGATTGCCAGGGGCTGTAGAATGAGGGGAACACAATGGGAAGCGGTTGCTAATGGGCATGGGGTTTCTTTTGGGGCTGATGAAAATGTTCTGGAATTAGTTCATGGTAATAATTGTTTTGTGAATATACTGAAAACCATGGAATTGTATATGTTAAAAGTGTGAATTTTACGGTATATAAATTGTACCTTAATAAAAAGAAAAGTGATTCAGAACATTGGGGGAATCTGGGTGATGGGTACATGGGAACACTTCTATTTTTGCAATTTATTATGAGTCTAAAATTATTTCAAAATAAAAAGCTTAAAATGACCTTTTGGAATACTGTCCAAAATGGAGATCTTGTATGGAAAAGCCTATATTCAGAGTATATTATGCTACATATAGACTATCTTTTAGGGAAAAAAATAAAATGATCTTCATTAAAAGCTCTCTTCCAACTTTGAAAACAAAAGTGATTCAGAATATTTGGAGTCTGAATATAAAGAACTTCTAAGAATTTAAGTTATTTTGCTTATATTTTTCCTTTTATGTGTGCACAAGAACAAGATATGATAAAATTTATGTTTAAATAAATCTTATCACTTCCCAGCCTTTTGGCTAAAATCAAGTGTATATAAGTCTTAAAAAGCTTTTAAAATACATACAAACATTTTAAGTAAAAAAAAAAAAAAAAACATTGTGTCAAAGTTTACCCTCAGCTCTTTCCTTTTCTTGGTAAAATGTTAAATGTGACAAAACACAGTATTACATTGCCAAGGAGGAATAAAATCTCCCAAACCAAATCTCACCTGATCTTGTAAGATGAAGACTACAGACATTTAAGTCCACAGTTTACTCCTGAACCAGCTCTCAACCTGTTCAGCCTGAGCCCAGGGCTTCACTCAGTGCCTAGGAAAGGTAGGGGTCCCTCAGCAGCTGCAGCAAAGTCTCTTTGTGTGTTCCACTTTTGGAGTCCAAAGAGTTAACAGGACATAGAAGATTATCCTAGCACCAGCCCCACCCAATAAATTTAGAAACCATGAGCAAATCTGCTGGCCCCTACAGCAGTTAGACCAGTTGTATCAGTCCTGATTCTAGGTTGTGAGCAGCAGAAACCAATTCTGCTTGCTTAAAGCAGAGAAAGGATTTATCAATAGTGTATTGGGCAGTTAGGGGAATTGCAGGGAAGACTGGAAAACCTGACTTTGAGTAGTTGGACCTACAGAGCTGGTCCGGTGAAGACATTGTTGTGAACAGCTGAGCTCTGGGCCCACTGCCATAGGGAATTCTGGGCTGGAGCTACATCTATGTATCACTGACTCCTGATTCAAAGTCCAAGGAGGATGCCTCTCACTAGCTAAGCCTCAGTCATGTGGCTGCAAGGGAAGCTGGGAAAGTGGGTAAAGGGCATTTTCCGCTTCCATAAAAGAAGACAGACTCTGCCTCCTACTAAGATTCTTAAGGAGGGGAAAGAGGTTCAGATGATGGGCAGCTAAAAAGGATGATGAATGTCTATTTCATCAATCAAAAAAAAGGCCTCAGAATCCCAAAATGCATACATGGTCCTGGCACCAGAAAAAGACTTTAACAGAGGCCTCAGTCTCTGGGGGGAAGGAGGGAAGCCAAAGAAAACGTGAAAGGAAAGAGAAAACCTTCTAGATGCCAGCCTTGTCTTAATGTCTCTCAGTCTACGTCATTTTCCATAGCTCTTGTCCAGTGAACTTTACATTGTATTGGGAGAAGTCGTTCATCAAGAGGTTAATTATGGCCTGGGTTTATCATATCATCTTTGGAAACTGAAACATTCCTAGCCTCTTGCAAAATTTAGAAAATTTCAATGGCACTAATCCCCAGTGACCAGGACTTACTCAAGGTTCCTTTTTTCCCCATTCAGTATATTTTAAACCCCGTATGTTCCATTTCCTTTGGGTTCCTGTTAAACCAGACACAGCTCCACATCCTCTTGTGAGCAGCCGTCTCAATGAAGTGCTGGCTTTCCGAAAAGAAAAAAGCACTTATTTGTAGGGTTTGCCAATTTCCTTGGTGTAAATACTCCCACCGTGGAAGCTTTCAAACTACCAAAGTTGTGGCTTGCAAAGTCACTGAATATTTAACCATCAGCTCTTGTTAAGCCCCTATCTGCCATCACCTTTTGTCTGGAATTTCTTAGGCCAGTAAAACCTGTCCCTAAGAAGCAATTTCCTAAATCGTTTAATCTGGAGAATCATGTGGATTCCTCAACTAAAGTTGTCACTGAAATACATTCCATGAGGGCAGAGATCATTGCTTTGTTCACTGCTGTACTCCCAGTGCCTGGAACAGTGCCTGACACATGGAAGGTTCTTAATTCATATTTGTTTGTGGTGTTGGTTTTGAGGTCCTTCTGTGGAGTCTGGCGAGCACAAACACCTCTGCTCTCTGCCAGTCATGGAGCACTGTCTTTCTCTGCAGTGAGTAGGCAAGCTACGTCTGAGGCAGCAGCAGCCTTCCTAGGTCATGTATTTTTCTGCAAAATGGGACATATCTCTAATCACCTATTTGCTTCCACTTCTCTTCTCAAGAAAGACTTAGTCAAGTTTTATACATTTTAACTTGCTTCTTAAGCTGATGGTTTCCTTCTTTAGTGCTCTTTGTTGTATTGGTTAGTGTTTTTTTTTTTTTTATTTCCCTTTGCTTTTGGGTCAAGACATTTATTTTTCTAATATACTTCTTAGATTCTTCTGTCTTGTAGGACTCAACAAAGTGAGGAACATGAAGGTAAGAAGTTTTGAGTTGGCCAAAAACATGCCTGTTGAAACAAATATTGTCCTCCTTTATCTGTGTTCCTGGGTGGGCGATCCCTTCTGGATGGCGTTGTCCTATAGGTCCAATATCTAACCCTGGACTCACTGAACCATTGTCCCACCTGGTTCTCCTGCAGCTCATTTCATCTTTCTGTGCCTTCCCTGAAAGCTCCTCTCCAAAAGTTTCCCAGGCCCGTTCCCTCAAGACACACGCCATGCCTCAACCCCACCTACAATAACTGGGCCACCTGGAAACTCACTAGTAATGCTAGAAGTATTCTATGCTCATCTTCCCAGACCGCCCCCCTCAAATCTGGCCACAAGTGCAAGGCCACCTGGTGTAGCTGTCACAGTCTTTAAAGGTTGATTCCCCAATTAAACTTATTGTTGACTTCTTATCTGACCTTTTCAGAGTTCACTGCTCAAGACCTTCCTGGAAC
This sequence comes from Cabassous unicinctus, assembly GCA_029593785.1. Taxonomy (NCBI): domain Eukaryota; kingdom Metazoa; phylum Chordata; class Mammalia; order Cingulata; family Chlamyphoridae; genus Cabassous; species Cabassous unicinctus. The sequence goes on from JAQZBX010028698.1 coordinate 7,269, forward strand.
TGGGGAGGGGGTAATTCTTCCAGTCTGTTCTCTGAAATCTCATCTCCCTCTATTAGAGCACTTTAGACTACAGGCCCCCTTTCTGGTTGAGACATAGCCAAAACAAAAGGGTTTCTAATACCCTCCTTGGGAGCAATTTGGTCCAAGCATATTCCTTTCGCGTTTCATATTAAACTGGCCTGGTCTTCATAGTCAAAACCAATCAGTATGGACATTGGCCTCCAACAAACAAGATGTGACTCTGGCTGGCTGAACCCCAAGCTAACCCTGCCCCCTATCCCCATCATCAGCCTGGCTCATATATTTATCTTTCTCTCTCCAATGGTTCTTATTCTGACTTCAAGATTCAAGTTTCTAAACCAATCCAGCTGTTCAGGCACAGGCCTTTTACTATTCCTTCTTAGTCTTTGCTTCTACTAATATTTGCATTATTGCCCTAGAAGATGGCCTGCATACTATAAAATAAGGGCCCCCATTCCTCTCTCTATTGATAAAAAGCCACCACCCTCTGTCGCTGAACCCCCAAATCTGAGTCTCTGGTTAAAACTAATGTTCAGATTGAAGTAACAAATCCAGAGAGAATTTTGATGCATATGGTAGGGATTGAGGATGATTTAGAAGTTGGTAGGTAAGTCACACGGAATCAGGAGATTGATTCCGTATAACGTAGAGGAAGATGATTTGAGGCAGTTTGTTAAACGCACCTAAGGCTGGAACCTCACACACTAGTACATTCTAACTGGTGGGTCACAAGCGGTCCTCAGACCCGCAGCATCGGCATCACCTGGGAACTTGCTAGAAATGAAAATTCAGGGAAGCGGCTGTGGCTCAATTGGTTGGGCTCCCATTTACCATATGGGAGACCCCAGGTTCGATTCCCAGGGCCTCCTGGTGAAGGCAAGCCGGCCCCTGCGGCACAGTGAGCCAATCAACAAAGGGAGACAAGCAGACACAGAAAAACGCAAAAAAAAAAGCAAATGGACACAGCAAGCACAAGCAGCAAGGGGGAGGGTGGATAAATAAATAAATAAAAATAAATCTTTGAAAAAAAAAAAAGAAATGAAAATTCACAGGCCTTACCCCAAATCTACTGAGCATGGGGTGGGAGCCTGGGAAACTGCATTTTAACAAGCTTGCTAGGTGAATCTTATTCCTGTTAAAGTTTGAAAACCACAGCTCTAACCCACATGTAGCTTAGCTTCATTTGACCAGTTCCTGCCTGAGAAACCTGGCAGGGACAGCAAGGAATTACCTCAGACACTAATTCCTGTAAAATTCGTTCACTGAAGCTCTCCATGTTTTAAATAAATGACCAAAAGCCTCATATTGGGTGTACCAACTTAAGTCTACCAGTTGCAAAAAGCCTGTGTAGCTCATGTACTCCAAGGTCTATGTACTCTAAGGATTTGCCGAGGCCCTGTGACACCAGTCACTTTAAACTGTTGTGTCCTTATGAAGTCAAGGACCTAGAAGGCCCCTCTTTCTAAAGTACCGACGTCTCCTGTCCCAGCCACACCTGAAGTATCCCTCTCTCTGGGAACACCTTAGGCCTCCAAAGCCCAGTCCTTATGCCTGTTCCTTAAGCTCTCCTGGTTTGTGTCCCATGTGTGGAGTTTGGGGTGGGAGGCAACAAATCATATCCCATTCCTCTGAGTTCAGAACCAATTGAGAAATAGAACAGGCCAAGCTAGAGATCATTGCTGATAGACTGGAAAATGCAGCCGGGCCTCAGCAGCCACCTTTGGGCTTCCTAATACCGTTTGCCTGAATGGAGCTTCTCCGCCCCAGCTGCCAGTCTCCCATGGCAGAGGCAGAGTCTGGTCTGGCGGATCGCCAGGCCCAAGCGTGTGCTCTAGAGCTTGTGCAGCCTTTCCCCGGCCTCCCCAATCAGATCACTTACTTGTCTTTGTAGAAGAGTGGGTAAATGGAGGCAAGACAGTGCTCCAACACCATTCCCTCTTGGAGTGACGTGAAAGTGGACAAATAAGGTTTTCCCTGCCTGTGGGAAGAGTAGCTGAGGGCATTGGCATGAATACTTGACTCTAGAATGGTAAGCAGGATGGTCAGGACTGTGGTTTGGGGAAGGCTCACATTTAAATGTGGTTGAAAGGAGGGGGCCCCAGCAAAGGAACTGAGGAGAGGCCAGAGAGTAGGAGATGGAATTTGAGGAGCGTGTGGTGTCAGAGAGTCTGGGGAAAGAGCATTTTAAAGAGAGAGCATCTTAAGGATCAAAGTTTCTCTCTCTCTTTTTTTTGTATCTTCTTTCTTTAGTTTTTTATTATTATTTTATTATTTTTTAAATTTTATTTATTTATTTATCCCCCCCTTACTGCTTGTGCTTGCTGTGTCCATTTGCTGTGCGTTCTTCTGTGTCTGCTTGTCTCCTTTTCCGCGTCACCTCGCCATGTGGGCCGCCAGCTCACCGTGCTGCACCAGCTTGCCTTCACCAGGAGGCCCCAGGAATCAAACCCGGGGCCTCCCATATGGTAAATGGGGGCCCAACCACTTGAGCCACATCCGCTTCCCCAAAGTTTCCTGAGTGGACCAGTAAGATAAGGAACAAAAACTGTCCCTTGGACTTATCCACATGGAACCTACTGATGACATTGTTGAAGGATGTGAAGGGAACCAAGATTTGGGCTTCCCTCTGTTAATACCAGTTTTACAATTTCCTAAACTTATCATATGCCCACATCTCTGGAACACCAAAATAAATGGACTTGGAAGGAAACGTTTTGCAATTTTGCTAAAGATCTCATAGGACTCTTAGTATTTGTTTTCCTTCTTTATGAATTTGATTGCCTTTAATATTAACCAAATTCCATAAAGAAAAATATATTACTATAAAGGCACCACTTAGTTTTATGTTAACATTTAAATCTGTTATTGAAGGGGAAAATCAGGATTGATTCTCAAATAAATAACAAACAAACAAAAAAACCATATGGAAACATTACTCCATCCACTTATCAACATTTATGCCAAACTTTTCTGGTCAATAAAACAGTATACTGGAATGTAATGGCTTCAAAACAACACAACAAAACATAGCAATGGTTTATTTGTAAGTCAAAATAGCTTCTAATTAATGAGATGCTTGGCACTTCCTTTGCATGGGGCCCAAGGTAGGCTGACCTTTGCAGAAGTCCAAACTAAGGTTAAAGGGTCTCGTGGAAGCTCTGACGTTGTTCTGTTCTTCCTCTGAGGTCTAACAGGGAGCCATCTGGGTCCTGTCCTGGAGGTGGAGGACACATGATCATTTCAAAGAGACATGATAGATCTACGCAGAGGAATGGTCCCCAGGTTCGGGCAGAGCAGAGACACAGGGCTGTTGCATCTAGAGATGAAGAGAAAGGAACCAGGATGGCTGCTTCTATAGACAAAATACTTTTTAATATATTAGAATGGCTGCCTATGGGACTTGGAGGGGGACAGAGTGGGAAATGGAAATAAAAGGGAATAAATACATAAATAAAACAAAAGTGGCCTTTTACCACACAATGATATAATAATGATGATAACAGGCCATAAACTGGGGAGTTGTTGTTGTTGTTTTTTGCCAGAGCACCAGAAATTTATTGAAACTTCCATTTCCCCAAAAGCACAACTATAGCCACAAAATGGGAATAGGAGGAAGGTTCCCAGTCCTGTCCTGTAGCCCAGGGGGGTCAGAAATGCTCGGACTCCAACAGGCGCAAGCCAGTCTGAGAGGCAGAGAGGATGTGGGGAGGGGAAGGGGGTGGTCCGGGGGTGGAGCCTCTGTCTGGAAGTCCTGGACCCCCATCTGAAGGAAGGGAGAGCAAAGAGGACAGGGGAACTTGGGGGTCAGGCGGGCCTGAGAGCCTCCCCACATCATGTGAGCAAAAACACGTGGTTCCATTAAAAATACATATCTCATACATACGAAATAGTATATGCTCAAGGAGAAGAAGGTTAGTTATAAAGTAGGTAGTTCTCAGTCTTCTCCCTTGACACCTACTTCCCATTTCTGCTTTCCTAGCTTTCCATCCCCCCCCCCCCCCCACTCTTGGCTGGGCCCCCGGCTGCCCAGGAACTCTTCACTGCGAGTTCCTCGCTAGGCAGCATGCCTTGTTGTCCACTTACTCCCCCTGTCTCCTGCCCTCAGTACTTTTCTGCCCTCTGCTTCACTCCCCAGAACTGGCAAACACTGCCCTCAGACCAAGCAAGAAGGGTCACTGCCCTAAGCCCTGCACCTTAGAGGGTCCCGATTCTGCCATGTCCCTCCCCATGGGGTGGGGAGTCCTTAGGGCCAAGGGGTCATGATCTCCCTACCCCCGCCCCAGAGCCCATGCCGTCCTTCTGGATCACATTCAGGGAACCCAAGACCCCAAACAGCCCCCACCCTCTTTCAGACCTACTCCAAGTATCATTCCTTTTGAGGGTAGACTCTGCCTCTGCTGTGTGCACCCCAGAGCCCAGCGTGATCAAGGGGCATCTGGTTGTTGTTGGTTTTTTTTGGGGGGTGGCCTGTGGGCAGTGCTTGGAGGTACAAACTGGGTGTCTACATGCATGTGCCCCACACCCCTGTGTTGTGGGATGGAGCCAGGGTGGGAAGGAAAAGGAAGGCTGAACGCAGCTGAGGGCCAGGGGCTGGCCCTCCAGGTGCCACCACTTCTGACAGAGGAATCTGAGGAATCTGAGAATTCCCAATTTGGAACAGGCCTCCCAGGTTGATAGAAGGGAGAGCTGTCAGGGTAGGAGGATGGAACATATTTATCACTTTGTTAACTTGATTTAAACTTCTATTTAGACACATGGTTTATGAGTCTCCATTTGCACTCGCCCTGGCCCAGTATAAGGGACTGTCCCAAATGAACTCTCTGCCTTCCACAAGGAGATCTGTGTCTCTGAAAGGGAACTTTTAGGGAATAGCACCTTAACCCAAGGAAGAGCCTCCTACTCAGGGCACAACAAAGATGCGGCAGGTGAGTGCTCCGACACAGTTTTTGGTGCTCCTAAAATCACAGGTGAGTGGCTGCCTCATCTACCTTTGCCAGCTGGTCCTGGCTGAAGAACAGTGGTCAGCCACCGTGTTACCCCTACAGTGTGTAAATTAAGCAAACTGCCTACTCCCTAACAGCCACTGGGCAACAAGTATCCCTTCCATCCTTTCCCACATCTAAGGGAGAAATGGTATTCACACTGGCTATAAATAGTTTTTTATTTTTTCTTAAGATGTACCCCTGGATAATGGAAAATTTGAACAGGCAGGCTGTGATACAACCCATTCGTGATGTAACCAGGCAGAAGGATTCTTTGGATAGGATGAATGAGGAGACTGGGAGAGACCAGAAGGCAAAGAAGCAGTAGGGAAACCTGCTTCAGGACCTAACTGAGGCAGATAAGATTCAGGGCAAGTCCAGTTCCTGTGGGTCCCGAATTCTGCGATCCCTCTACCCTTTCATCTTCCTCTTCTCCTCCTTCCCTCCCCCTCCCCCAGACTCCCACTCCCCACTCAAGAAGGGTCAAGAAGGATTAGAAAGGGATTACTGAGGCAGGCATTGGCTTGGCTTTGTTAAATAGAACTTTCAGTAATAAAGGGGAAAACCAAAACCATTTCCCCTTTCAAATAAATTGTGTGTGTTTTCTCTCAGGCAAAGAACTCTTGGGGATTTTCCCAGAATCTCTTTTCACCAAGAATGTTTGTTTTCTTTTTCATTTGTGTGTAGGGGCTAATTCATTCATTAAACCAATATTTACTGAGTTTGTGTTGTAAGTAAGCACCACTCCAGGTGCTGGGGAAATTGGAGTGAAGAGAAATGACAAAAACTCTGCCCTGATGCCCTTTACATTCTGCAGGGAGAAAGAGGTAATAGATAAGATAAATAACAACATTAATGGGGAGGGGGGAGCATGTGTGAGTTAGGTGGTGAGAAGCGCTAAGGAGAAAATAAAGAAGGGGCAAGGTGCGGTGTAAACAGGGTGGTCTGGGAAGGCGTCACTGATAAGGTGACATTTCAATCCAGACCACAAGGAGGTGGGGAAGAGACACAAGGATGGGTGGGGGGGGGTGACACTCCCTGCATAGGGACAGTAAATGTAACAACCCCAGGCAGGAGCATGCTTGGCAGTTAGGGTTCAACAAACAGACCAGTGTGACAGAATCAAGAACAGGATGTGCAAGGGAAAGAGTAGAAGATGACGGTCAGAAAGGTGCAGGGAAAGGGGGAGCCCTGGGGGGCCTAATGCCTTTGTAAGGACTTTGACTCTACTCTGAACAACACGGTTAAAGCAGAGGAGAGACTTGACCTGATTTGTATTGTAACAGGATTGCTCTGGCTGCTGTGTTGAGAATATACAGTAGAGGACAAGGGTGAAACCAGTTAGAGGCGATTGTACCAATCCAGATAAGAAAATATCTTAAATCAGGCTTGGAGCAACAGAGATGGTGAGGAGTGGTAAAGTTCTGGATGTAGTTTGAAAATAGAGCCAAAAGGATTTGCTAAAGGATTGTGGGGTGTGATTTAAAAAAAAAAAAAGGAGTCAAATAGAATGTCAAGGTTTTTAACTTGAGCAACTGGAAAAAGAAAGAGGGAAGACTTCAAGAGGGTGCAGATTTGGGGAAAGGATCAGGAATTTGGAAGTGGGAATGTTATGTTCCAGCTCCCTATTTAGATGTCCAAGTGCAAGTGCCAAGTAGACAGTCAGATAAGTAAGTCTGGAGTTCAGGGGAGTTGTCGAGCTGGAGATAAGCACCTGGAGTCATCAATGTATAGATGGCATCTTAAAGCCAAAAGACGGTGAGATCATCAAAGAAATGAATGTAGATGGAAAAGAGAAGTCCAAAGGATGAGTCCTGGAATGGACTAGTGTTTATGATTAGGGAGAAGAGGGGAAAAGGCTGAACAAAAAAGACTGAGAAGTGTCAGCCATTGAGACAGGAGGAGAGTAAGGAATGTGGTGTCTGTCCTGGAAGCCAAGGAAAGAAAGCACATCAAGGATGAGGAAGTCATCTACCGTGCTAGGGCTGCTGACAGAGCAAGTAAAATGAGGACTGAGAATCAGTCATTGCATCCAGCAAAGTCAAAGTCATTGGTGACCTTGAAAAGAGTGTATCAGTGGAATGGTGAGGATGAAATTCTCTGTATTTTTAGCTCCCTTTTATCTTCCACTCTGGAGTTGGAACACTAGGCCACAGTGTGAGGGGACAATTGTGAAAGCTTTGCAAGCCTTCTTTTCTCTAACTAGTGCTGCAAAGGGTCTGCACTCACCTGCCAGTATACCCATGTCCAAGGGACCAAGACATTAAATGGCAAATAAGAAACAAGTAGAGAGAGAGAGGGTGCAAACTTTGTATTTTAGTATCTTTAGCAGCTTTTCCTCCTTTCTTGAGCAAGGAATGCCACAATCTCATTTTGCACTGGGACCCCCAAATTATGTAGTCATTCCTGCCTAGAATCTTCCTCCCCTTAATCTTTCAGGGAGAGCTCCAGGTGGGCTGGGAGCTCACCCTGAGGAAGGAGAGAAGGGCAAAGAAGTTGGAGCTCAGTCAAGGGGCAGAGGTTGATTTTCTGGGGGAGGTATGATTTGAGTGCCTGTGTGTGGTGCTCTGAAATGCTGGTCCCTGGTCTTCAGGGCTGTGGGAAGCTTGAAGAGCAAGTTGGCAGAGGCAGCGTCAGTAGTGGTATAGTGGGAAATCAAGAGAAGGGTTGCAACCTCAGTGTAGGGTGATGGAGGGGGCCACAAGTCAGTGAGTGCCACTCTGAGGAGAGTGAGCAGGGCCTGGGGATGCCGCCATCTTGGAAGTCCTGACTGGAGCTCACATCTCTAGCACAAGTATGAAGTTAAGTTTCAAGGTGAATTTTGCTCGCATCTCTAAATAAGGGCAGGCATTACACATAATCCCATTCTTTGCCTTGCTGCCTATCTCCAGCCATACAACTACTCTGTAAGGGTCAATACTCCAAGACATTTCCAACATTGACAGATTGTAGGATTGGAACCTACTCTGTCAACCTTTCATCTGGGTAAACGGGCAAGTGGCTGCCCTGATCCTTGGTTTGATATGTCAAAAAGGGGGAAGAAATCTGAAGTTAATAATATTATTTCCTAAACAGAACTTAGAAGCAGCTACACAAAAAAATAAGTAAATATAAATCTCTTCATAGATAAAGAGATTATTTCAGAACTTTTTTGGGAGTCTGGACCACTGTAGATAATGCCATGGCTGAGATTTCCCAAGAGGATTTGTGGATGCACTGATTCCTTCTATTACAGTATTTATCTTGATTTTAGAACCATGCAATATTCCTCTCATTTTATACACAAAAACTTTCTTTGTCTGGGTTTAATAACCACACCGTAAGTTCTCCACAACCCCTGCTAAGTGCCCCAGGGCATGACTCTTCTGCTTTGAAAGGAGCCCAAGGTGCTTACTAATCTATTTACTCTAACTTTTCAGATATAGTTCCCTCAGGGGTAAGCAAGATCGGAGCACATCCCTACTGTGTCCCCAAATTGCAGCGCCACCAGCTAGGCCAGCACAAGTCTGAACGGGACCTTTGGCAAGGTAGAAAGAGGAGCCCGTTTGGGCAGGCACAGTCCGGGCTCCAGGCCTGGCAAAGCCACAGCAGGGCTTGGGGCCTGGTGAGAGGAGGGAGGGTGGGATTTCAGCTTCCACTCCCTCTCTTGACCAGGCACCTCTGTGCAGTCTACAAAGTACCAACCACATCCAGAGGCTGTGCCTTCAGGTGGCAGATGGTCCGCACTGGTCTTTCCACTCTTACCCCATCCATTGGGGACAAGCAAGTTCCAAGGGTATTACACTCTTACCTTTGCTAGTCTCTACTTCACCCAGTTGAGAAGAAAGTTGAAAAACAATGAAAACCTTTAGTATTTCTTGATCATTATTCCCATTTCATAAACAGAAAACATTCTAGGCCAAGCTATGTAGTTGGATAGAGATCCTATACTTTTAGTATTTCTTCTGAGGCTTTACCAAAATAATACTTCTAAAATGCAACCTAAATAGCATTTTGATGGAGCTATAGTCTCTTTAACTTTTATTTAAATA
>JAQZBX010028698.1:16402-27783 GCA_029593785.1 Cabassous unicinctus
GGGGGTGGACAATCTGTATACATTCATGCCTATTGTGAAGGAAAAAAGGCTATTGGTTGTGGTTATCATTGGATGGCAGGATTACGGGCGGTTTCAATGTTTTTATTTTGCTAGTCTGTGTTTTCTGCTCCAGTAAGACAAAAAAAAATGTTGAGAAAAAGTAGAAAATATAAAATATAGGCGTTCTTCTCTACCTTCCAGTTGAGGTCTTTTTTAAACTTTTAAAAATTGACATTTATCATTCATACATGAACATACACATAAACAATAAGTGTATAGTAAAAATTGTGAATGCAGTTGAGGTCTCATAGCAAAGCAACTCAACTTCTAGTGACCTGGAAGTGTAATCCCATGACCAGCAGCCTCAGCAACACATTTCTGTTAGAAATGCAAACTCTTGGGTTCCGCCCCAGACCAGCTAAATTAGGGATTGCTGGGATGGGACCCAGCCATCTGCGCTTCAAGTCCTCCAGGAGAGCCTGATGCTGCAATTTGAGAGCCACTGCTCTAAAGAATAGCACAAAACCACTGTGGCCATTTTGGCAAACCCTTAAGAGATCCATTCTGGAAATAGTTTTTGTTTGTTTGTTTAAATTTGAGTTTTGACCCCTGTTCATCTTCACCATCAGGAAGCAGCTTTGCCTCCACATCAAACCCATCCCAGTAGCTTTCAGCCCTGGCTGGGTGTCTCTCCAGGCCTATGTAATCTCACCCTCTGTGGATGGGTCCCGAGCATCCATGTGCTTCTGCTGTGCTTTAGGGCTGATCAAGACCGTTCTATATTCAGGTACTTTTGTGGTTGGGGCAGAGGACGACAACACCTGCCCTCAAATTCTTTTGGCCATTTCCTGCAAGCTCTGTGAAACAGAACTCAGGTCTCTAGTGACAGATCTAAAACTGTTTCCTGAGGGACGACTTGACCATGCGTGCAGGTACCTCTGTAGACCACAGCAGTGCCCGAAGATGCTGTGCCCTCCCTCCCGCACACACACCGGGCCGGCTCCTCTGCTACGCATCAAACCCCTGCCGGGTGCCAAGGGAGGTCATGTGTGTTCACCCCTTCATTTGGTGCACAGAGAAGCCAATAAAATCCTTAGCTTCATTTTCTATAGCATATGGATCACTTTTCATTAAGGCTCACAAAAACCCCCACTCTGAAGGCCCATCTTGTTTGTTTCATCCTCAATGGTCTATCCCCAAGGAATGCTCATTTACAAGGGATGGTCTAAGCCAGTGGTTCTCAAAATGTGGTTCTAGGGTCCTTAGTATTAGCATCACCTGGGAACTTGTTAGGACTGCAAACCCCTTGAGCCGTGCCCCAGTGCTACCATAGCAGAAACTCTGGAGGTGGGCCAAGCCAGGAGTGTTTTAACAAACCCTCCCCAGGATTCTGATACAGGTTTGAGGACCACTGCTGGGAACCCCTACCTCTCAAGCTTGTTAGAAATGTAGACTCTCAGGCCCCACCCCAGACCAATTGAACCAGAATCCACAAGTCATTTGTTTGTACATTAGAGTTTGCAAAACACTGCTCTAGCTCTCTGGCTCCATCAGGTTAGAGTTAGATCACCAGAAAGGTGCATTCCTGGATTGCAACTTTTTAGCTCCCCACAAAAAGACCAGCATCACAAGACAATAATTTAAGTGTAAGAAACAGTGGCACAAAGGCCTTTTGGCTTCTGTGGAAGACAATCTCTGCAGTCATTCATTACTCCCTTGAATAAAGATTCGTCCTGTAAAGTTTCTTAGAGTTTAGAGCAAGGCAAAACGTTCGTCTGTTTTATAGAGGAGGTGAAGTTATGAAACTCATTCTACTATGTTGGACATGCAGTGGTATATTTTAGCTCAATTCTAAGAAATATTCTTAGACAGATGTTCTCATACAGCCTTCCCTTCCTTAAAGTGATCTTCAGTTTTAATTCTTGGTTTTTTTTTAAACAATTACATTGTAGCTATTTTTCTATTTCTTTATTATAAGTATATTCAAATATTCTGTGAGAAAATAAGGAATTAATAAGAAATAAACATATTTATGCTATACAAAGCATCTCTGGCTGCGTAAAACAGTGAGCCCAAGGGATCAGTTCAAACGCCTCCTGCTCCATGAAGCGGGCCTGGCTGCTCCCCACCACAGCTGTAATTAATATGGCCTCAGATACCATAGCTTGCTGTTTGTTATTATAACATATAGCACACTCTCTTCTGTATTTTGTGATTAATGTTTGTAAAGTGCTTGAATAGTGTGGGAACATAATACATACTCCAATTATTATCATTATCATAATTATCGTCGTCATTATTTATCTGTGTGTATCATTCCTATTAGGTGTGTATCATTCCTATTAGATGTAAGCCTCTTTGGGGGTGAGGAGACCTTCTTTATTGTTGGATTCCCAAGTTTGCCTGTTTTAGAGCTGTGCTTACAACAGGTTCTTACACATATCATTCATGGAATAAATGAGAGTGCTTGGAAAAGCTAAACATGATTTATTGCTATTAATTGGAGCATCGGGTCTCAGCTGGTCCTATCCAAAGAGGGAAGGCATTGTGCCAACAAGAGCAATGCATCCCTTAGCCTGAGTCCCAGAAGGCGTCAGAAAAAAAAAAGGAAGTGAAGGATAAATGTCACCTTAGTCAGTGAAACTAAGTTCAGAAGAAACTCTGACCAAAACCAAAATGGAACCAACTGAAAATGTTAATGGTCATTTTTAGTAAGTCACAAGAATTTGAAGAAAGGCTATTTTAATAAACAGAACAATTTCATTTTCCATATAGACTGGGAAAATAAGATCTTCTATATGGTTTCTTTGATGCAGTCTCAGGCCAGCTTTATACCTCTTTTGTAGAAAGTTAGTATGGTTTCACACGAGAGAGAGACACATTGGATATTACATGTGGACTTATATGACACAATATTCTGAGAAAAAAAGAGTTCAGGCAAGAGAAGAAAGTTGAGGAAAGACTCAGGTTTGCAGGATGTGTCCAAGCAGGTTCACAGTGAAGCTAAGGAAGCATGATATTCATGCTTACTCACTCCAGCCTCTTTCAAAGCCCCGAGAAGAGCCCTAGCAATTTGAATTTATAATTTCACATTACTACTCATAAAAAGGCCTCCTAAAATTGCATAAGTTTCAGGCACTACAAAACTGGAACCGAATATTTCTGTAGCTCTCGCTTTTCAGATTTACTTTTTTGCAATATTTAGCTCTGCCTTACTAGATAAGGTGCTCTAACAAGGGGATTTGATAATGAGGAAGAAGATCTTTCTGGAACCAGAAATGCTGGGAGGGGAGATCATCAGTCAATTCAGTGATGAAACGTGATACCAGGATGTTTTTTTCCAAAGATTATCATTGTCGTTTCAGGGCAGTGGTTCTCTAACTGGGGCAATTTTGCACACAACCCTCCCCCCCGCCCCACCATGGGGGACATTTGGCAATTTTGGTTGTCACAACTTGGGAGGGTGGGGGCATGGATGAAGGTGCTACTGGCATTGAATGAGTAGAGGCCAGGGATGCTACTAAACCTCCTTAACTACACAGGGCGGCCCCAATGACAAAGAATTACCATGGCTCCAAATGTTGAAATACCCTGTTCTAGAATAGTCCTTTTACTGCAGGTCACTGACAAACTCAGGTTGTCAAAATGAAATGACGAGGAAGCTGGTGTAGCTCGGTGGTTGAGCACTGGCTTCCCTCATATGAGGTCCCGGGTTCAATCTCCGCCCCGGTACCTCCAAAAAAAAAAAGAAAGAAAAATCAGCCAACAGTGTAGAGGTAACTTCTCAAAGGCATTTTACAGTAGGGTCTCTCCCCACTGTTCATCTTTACATCTAGGGCTCCCTTCTTTGCTAACACCTTCTCCCACCCTCACCATGCTGTGTGGGCAGCGGGCTCTAACTAAAATGATGGTTAAAACCTGGTTCTGGCACTAGCAGTAGAAACAGGGGGTCCTGGTAGAGGCATGACTGCAAATGGCCTCAGCACTTCAGGAGAATCACAGGCACTGAAGTGGTGCTTTGCTGTGTAAATACCCATCAGAAGACTAGCTTCCCTGAAACCAAAGCAATCAGCCACTTCAATTAACAACACGGGGGAGTCATTGCAAATGCGTGGAAGACGTTGACCCCACTCTCCCTGCTACTGAAAGCCCCAGAGCTGCCAATGGATTCACATCCTTCCTTCTAGGCACCTTCTAATTGCATCTCTCTTATATTCCCAAGGTGGCTCACTTCTCCCAAGTCCTCAAACCATTCTCTCCCTATTTACCTTCTGCAAATGACCTTGCCTCCTTCGTTCCTACGTGACTGGCCGTAATAATAATAGCTGCTACCCTTTATGCAGCAGCTATAAGCACTAGGCTGGTGCAATAAATATACTTCACCTGCAAGGTGAGTAGCCATAACTTTGTTTTGCAGATGATGAAACTAGGGCTTAAAGAAGCTTCTAACTTCTTCTGAGCTCTTGATCTCATTTTCCTCCTGCCTCCCTCTGCCCTTCACTCCATCCACCCTCTCCTCCCTTTCTCAGGTAATTCAGTCCCTCCATTCTGCTGGCTTCTTCCCCTAAAAATGTACTCCCTCTGCTCTACTTCACCAACACACTCCTGCCTCAAAGGCAGAGGGGCTCGGTGTGGCCACCTCTTTGGCTTCCCCCATTTACTCCTTGGCTTGGCCAATCATTGACTCCACGAACAAATCCTCCTCTCTTCCCTGGCTCTGTGCCCTGTGTGGTGACTGATGAGTGTATTCTGGAACCCTCTGGCCTCTCCTGGATGGGAACCATGCCTGCCCCCTGCCCTATTGTTTCCTAGTGCCTGACAGCACCCTGTATAGCGTGGGTGATGGTGACAACCTCACCTTCAGGACAAGGCCAAATCCTGACAGACAAATATCTCTCAGGGGGCAAGTGAGATGGCTGAAACAGGGCTCCCAGGGAAATTCCTTTTGGCTGGAGCTCTATTCAGCAGAATGACGACACCATATTGATATATTTAGAGCAGTGATTACCAAATGGAAATACCCTACTTCACCAGAGACTGAGATTCGAAGTCACTCACTTCATATTTAAATGTCACTCACCTCTTTGCTGTAACCCAGGCTCTGTGAAACAGAAACACATGACTACATGCTAGGGGATTCAATTCCTGTTTTTCCTTCCTGTTTATCCTCTGCTAAAATAAAATTTAAAAATTGCTTAAAAGAAGCTTCTTGGTACTGTTATCCTAGTCGTATATTACTACTACATATGTGGAGATAAAGACACTTAGCTCATGCAGAGTAATGTTGTAAAAATGCTTAAATGAAACACTCTATATATAGTTTTTGAGTGGAGGGCATTAAATGACATCAGTTTTTAAAAGCCAAGTAAATAGCATCCAGGGAGTATATTTATATTTGATGACAGAGATCTCTTCCCTGGGTAATTCCATTCTCAGACCCCTTCCACTGAAATGTCTACAGGAATATTTGTACTTTGGTGTTAGCAAGTTTTATGTCTAATGTTTGTCCATCTATCTATTCCCTCACTCAACAAATATTTATTGAAACTGGTAGTTAGTCCTTGGACAAGACAGACACAGTGCCTTTCCTCAGGGACAGCAATGTCAGTCTGATCTGGCACTTATAATTCAATGTGATAGGTGCTGGAAGGGAGAAACGGGGGTGTGGCAGGAGCATTAACCCCAGACTTGGGGGGCTGCTGGTCAAGACATGGTTTCCAAGAGAAAGTAGCATCTAAGGTAAAACCTGAGTGTGGTAGGGGAAGGTAGAGACATCAAGTTGTATGTGTGTGTGTGGGGTGATTGTCCTATTCAGAGAAGAAAGCATTTTAGAAGGCTCAGGTCAAGGGAGAGAAAGAGAGAGAGAGCGAGAGAGATTTTTAGGGAACTGAAAGGAAGTTCATTCGAGTTGGATCGGAGAAGAGGAGAAGATTCGAGAGAGAGTATCAGCAGCAGCATCATAGTTCACACTTTAGTACATAAAGTGGGTGCCATTATTTTCCTCATTTTGCAGATGTGGGAACTAAGGCACAGAGAGGTTAAGTACCTTCCCCAAGGTCACCCAGCTAGTATGTAGCAAATCCCAACTCAAGCTACTGTCTGTGCCCTTAACTAATGCTGCCTTTGAGGTAATTTTAAAAACTCCCTCTCATTAAAGTTTTGGTGGCCTCAGGAGAAACAAGTAGATAGAGGCAGTGATTCTATATTAGTCGAAAATATGAATGAAAATGTCAACCAAAGAAGGATCTCCTTCTCCTATCTGTTCCCCTCCATAAGTCACTATGACAAAGGTATTGCTCATCTGAGGTGAATTTTCATTTAAATGGGCGTGGGGGGAGGGAACCAAATGTGGATTTTTAAGCCCCCTAACTGGGAGGATGGGATGGAGGGAGACATTTGGGGTAGGGGTGCAGCCTGTTCTCCCCCAAAGGGGGTAAGTAGGTAGCAAATAAGGGACCACCTAGTCATATAATGGGAGACATCTTTTTGGCCTAGAAGGGTTGATATTAATCACTAAACTCTTAATTTTCTACCAGGGAATGGCTAGGAAGTTTTTCTCCCCCTCCAATTACTAATAACATAACTGAAAATTACTCAAGTTGATTCAAGGAGTAAATTGGCTTTTTCAGAGGCAGCTGTTTTGTTTAATTCAGTGACTGATCTAGAGTAAACAACAGCTCGATCTCCCTTAAGGGGGAAGACAAAATTTTTGCAAGGGAAGGCTTCAAAGTGGTGAAATGTGTGGACAGTTCCCGGTGATAAGATTTCTCAAGACCAGATAATCTCTCACTAATAATTACACTCAGGTTAGAATAAACCTTGAGCCAAAGAGAAATCTAGCATTTTTTTTCACAACTAATACTTCCTAGAATAAAAAGATTTGAGTATGAAAAGTACTGTATATTACCTTTCCTGAATCAAATGCTCACTTTTCTTGATTCATCCCAGCTGCCTATTCCTTCTCAAGAGAGTAGACAGGGATAGAATAATATTTTAGCTGCTGAGATTGGCTTGAGTTAGAATGACCATATTCAAGACCCTCTGTGGTGAAATGAATGAGGACTGAGAATTATTTTCTTGTTTACACCAGTACCTAGGGAACTCAAAGTCATGTGGAACTTAGATATGGTTTATCAATTTGCCCTCTCTCTACTCAAACCATTCCCTATTCCTCCATCAAAAAATGGACAGTAGTTGTATTAGCCCTTTCCCCACTCTCTAAATTTCCTTCTTCCACTTGGCCAGATCTGATATTGCAATTCCTTTCAGGCAAATGGATAGAGAATATTTTAGTTTCCTAGGTGCTAAAACAAATAGCATAAAATGGGTTGGCTTAAACAACGGGAATTTATTGGCTCACGATTTTCAGGCTAGAAGTCCAAAATCGAGCCGTCAGCAAGGCGATTCTTCTCCCTAAAGACAGGCATTCTGGGGCTGGCTGCGTGAGATCCCTGGTGCTTGGCTTTTCCGTCACATGGCAGTGTCTTCTTTCTCTTCCAGGTTCCATTGGTTTCTAGCTTCTTGCTGTTTTACATGGCTCTCTGTCTCTGTGGCCATCTCTAAACGGCCTCCAATATAGAATTAAGACCCATCCTGGGCTGAAACAACGAGTATACCATGGCAGTTTTCATTCCACAAACACTTCTTCATTCAAACAAATGGAGCCTATTCTGGATCATACACTAGGAAGACACAAGGTCTGATCTGGAGAGCTCACACTTAAAAAAAAAAATTGGGCTGATCAAAGGTGCTGAAGAGAACGAAGTCTCATCTATAATCAGCTGCCTTCTTCCTCTCTTCAGAGAATCCTTGGGGATTCTTGACTGGCACTCCTGCCTCCATCTCATGGTGATGTTCTTGGTCTCCTCCCGAAGTTTTTTTCTCTTTTGTAAGGCTGCCAGTAATATGGATTAAAGCCCACCTTGATTCAGTTGGGCCATACCTAAATAGGATTTTAGAAGATGTTATTCACAAATGAGTCCACATTTTAACTGATAATACATTTTCAAAGAGTCCTATTTACAAATGGGTTCACACCTGCAGGAACACAGATTAAGAGTAAGAACATGTCTTTCCTTGGGGTACATAACTCAAGGTACTACCACACAGTCAATGGAGTTATTTTCTACACTCTTTAGGTCTCAACATTTCTATGTTAGTAAAGTCGAAAGGGACAGAAACTCATTTGAAAACGACTTAGACAAAAGAGGGGATTTATTGGAAGGCACATGCAATGGAAGGTTTAACAACACAATCCCAGGAAGGGCAGGGTGTCAGGGATGAGGGACCCAGGTAATCCATCTCTCCTTCATTGTCCACCATATTCCACAATTCTTCTCCCTTAATTCTCTGCAAAAAGGCTTCTTTCTCTTTCCTTGCAGTTAGTGTTCCTCCCCATGATGGTGATGACACAGCCTCACCTCTCCCAGCTTCCATCCCTCTCCCTTCTTTGTCTTCTTGGTAGACTCAGCCTCCCTATCTGGCTGTCAAGTGTTGGAGTTCCTGAAGGCTTCAGCCTAGGATTGCTTTCTCCCTCCCTTAGAAATCTCACTCTTGCCCATGGCTTCAATCACCACCTTTACATAAAGGACTCAAATTTATTCTCCAACACAGACCTTTCTCCAAGCTCTAGACAAATATATCCAAATGCCCACCTGGCATCTCTTCTTGGGTATCTCAAAGGCATCTGTAATTCTCTCCTTCATTCTTGGTAACAGAATCCTGATATTGTTGGGAGTGACAAAGTAGCTTAAAAGACTCCATTTCCCAGCTTCCCTTATAGTCAGGGAAGGACAACGAGAAGTAAGCAGAAGTAATTAAGTTGGGCTTCTGGGGAAAGTCCTTTAAGAAAGCCTGACTCAGCTAGAAGTTTTTACCATTTTTGCTTTTTTGCATCCCTCTTTCTTCTGTCTGGAATGTGGACATGATGGATAGTGCTACAGTGTCATCTTGAAGCTATGAGAAGTACTTGAATATGGACACCAGCCCTAAAAATGGCAGAGAAAATAGTGGAAGGACACTGAGACAAAGACACTTCTATTTCTGGATAACTTTTAGATGAGAAATTATAAATTTCTATCTTATTGAAACCACTTCTATTTCAGGTCTCTATAACTCTATAACTAGAAGCCAAACATAATTCCTAAGAGATATAAGGGCCTCTTCCAACATCTCCATCCTCATCTGGCATCATGCCCTCTCCACTCCTTCCCCTCCTTTCTACTCACACTGCCCTTCTTTCCTCTCCTTACACTCACCGAGCTCTCTCCTGACACCTCGTCTTTTCACATTTAGCTTCACCAAAAATGGCATGCTGTAGCAAATCCAAGGGCCCTCAGGTATGCATCCAGCTAGAGGGAAGCCCTTTGTCTAATTTGGACATAATTCATATAAGGCCAGCCATGACCCATGGGCCAGAGGGCCTTCTCATCAGAGCCGGAAATTTTTCTCCTTTTCTGGATGATGACCCTGTGGCTAATTTGACCCTGGAGCTGAGGTCTTTGAAACTTGGGGCAAAGGTCAAAGGGTAGTCAGTTGACCCTTTTGACTGGAGGTGAAGGAGAAAAAGCTCCACAGGGTGATCCCGAAAGCTGGTTCTGGCTCTGCCCACCTTGGTGCTCCTTAGGTTTAGTCACTTCTTGACATCATGTACTTCCTTGTCCCACAAGTATACTCTGAGCTCCCCTCATGTGCTAAGGAGGTTTCATGGTGACCAAGCCCTGCCGTTAGAGAGTTTGCAGTCTGCAGGGAGAGAGAGAGAAATCAAATACACCCACCCACAACATGCACATTGAACATGTACCTGGTGGGGGACTGGAACTAGGTGAGGGATTGAGGGGTTGGGAAGACTTCCTTGAGGAAGTGACTCAAGCTGAGGATGGAAGGATGAGTAAGAGCTGACCAGGCAGAGAAAGGATAGGACTTGGTATAGAAGGAATATAGATCAATTTATAAAGATGAAATTTGATTAGTAGTGATGAAGGGCTAGGGAAGGCATGCTAAGGGGTGTGGAGTTTTCTTTTTGGCCTAATGAAATAGTTCTAAAATTTTTTGTGATGATGAATGCAGATTATATTAAGAGCCATTGATTATTCACTTTTTTAAAAAGATTTTTTTTTTTTAATTTATCTCTCCCCACCCCCTCATTGTTTGCATTTGCTGTCTCTGCTTGTTGTGTGCTGGTCTTCTTTTCAGGAGGCACCGGCAACCGAACCCGGGACCTCCCATGTGGTAGGGCTGTAGGCAGGAGCTCAATTGCTTGAGCCACATCTGCCTCCCTGATTATTTACTTTAAATATATCCTAGGGTATGTGAATATGTCTCAATAAAACTGCTTAACAAATAAATGAATAATTGTGATGTGGAAGGAAGCCTGGTCCTGGGAAGAACAGAACCTGGGTTCCTGAGGCCTGGGCCAGCCCTGAGTGTAGGTCACTCTAGTGCCCAAAGGTGTTTACAACAAGGCGCTTTGGCTTTTAAGAATATGCTGGTTTTCGCCACAAAGGTGATATTTACAGGTCCTTCTGGTAAGCTGTCTTTTGGGGTCCAAGTAGAGCCTGGTTCAGTGGTGTGCTCATTGTGTACATCTCTCCCCAACTCCACACGCAGTGACATCATGTCCGTAGCTTGAATTAGGTCAGAGTGTTAGTAGTTACACCAGGGAAATTGGCAAATGCTACAAATCGGGTCTTTTTTTCCCTTGGAAAGGCAGTGTTAAGAATTTATGAACAAGCCAGTGAGCATGAGCCACCTTTCACAGCCCTAGAGAAATGTGACCATTTTCTCAGAGCAGCACCATTATTCTCAAAAAGCTTGGATTTATGACAAAGTGACATGGGGGCCTTTGGATCCTGCCAGAGACAGCTAGAAAAACAGAGGCTGCTGAACCACCTGAGAAGGAGTGTGATTTCTGTCACTCATGGAACACTTCCTGGTAATTGGCTTTCAAAAAGCAGAACCTCAAAACTGCTGTATTTGAGGAGGACAGAAGTGCGGTTGGTCTTGGCCAGTCAGAGCTCCTTGCCGACTCCCTTTATAGTCAGAGACCTTTACCATATCCTGGGGGCAAATAGTAAAGGCACCCAAGACCTCATCCCTCCCCTCTGAGGACTAGCAATTGCTTAGCAACACATGACACACACAAATTACATTGTAATTCTGATTCATTGCTTTCTACCTCCCTAGAGTTTCAGGAGGGGCTTAGTTCAGATGATGAGTCTCCTGAAAGCATGGACTGCGTTGGTTATCCTGGGTTCCTCACGGTACCTGGTCCTTTGCCTGGCCTACAAATCTCTCACTGGATGCTGGCGTTTGAATTAATGCATCCCAAGAGACAGAATCCTGCAAGTTTACACAGCCAGATCCTGTCCTCACCCTGGGCC
>JAQZBX010028699.1:0-27682 GCA_029593785.1 Cabassous unicinctus
ATAGAAGAAAATTCATCCCAAAATCTTACCCAAATTACTATATATAACAGCTTATTTTTATCCTTGGAAAATGTACACTGGGCTTATAAGGGCAGTTTAAACACACATAAAGAACTCTGTAAACAAAGAGAAAATGCACTTAATGGAAACCAAGTTTCCTCTATTCAGAACAGGTCCTTTTAATCATCTGCCATAAACATGTGTTTTTTTTTTTTTTTTTTTTTTTTTTTTTTTTATAGGAGGCACCAGTAATGGAAACGAGAACTCCCATGAGGGAAGCAGGGGCTCAACCCCTTGAACCACATCCATTCCCTCACAGCTTTTCTCATTAGGTCTCTCCTTTTCTTTAGGTGCTCTGGGGTTTTCCTTCCTTGGTTTCAAGCTCAGAACTTATTTATGTGTTTTTTATCCTACTTGCAAATATATCTGGGTGGAAAAGTATTTTAGATCCTTCCTCATTAGTTTGGCCAGTTTCTAATACTGCTTCAAAAACTTTTAACCTTCCTTTTTAAATTTTCTCTTCAAAAGTAATCTGGCTGGTAATAAAATATTTGTTGATGTAAAAAGAAATTCTGGAAATTTGTTTTCATTTTTTTGTTGCTTTTCAGCAAGGAGTAAACAGGAGAAAGAAGTATATTTACAACATCCCTTCAAACCTCTCTCCCCACTTATAATAGAAAGCCACATGAATTTATAAGTCTCCTGTGAGTCACTGTAGATACTATTATCCATTTATCATCCCATCTAATAACATTTCTAAAAGCACTAACTCATATCTTTGACTAAAAAGCTTTTTAATAATTGTCTTTAGCAATAACAACAACAGTCAAAATTGGCACCATTTCCCATGTAAGAGACTGGAAGTGGTGAGTGAAAGGAGAAATACCCTGTACAGGAAGAGGTTTATTTTGCCCCTGGCCTGGGGAAGCTCTATGCTTACCTGCAGAGACAACTCAAGTCTGGTACTGACCTTTGGTCAAAATATAAGACTGAGATGTGCTATCTAGTGATGTATTTTATGCAGCTATTAAGTCTAAAATTCCCTTGCTTGTCTATGTTCTTTCCAGATGTGTAGATGGATGAATGGTGACTAGTTAAATTGGTTATCCAGCCTGGCTTTAGCTGTGTGATCAGTAATGCATAAGGGATCCCTCTCTAATCTTGTGCTTGGATTCTCCTGAAACTGATGTACCTTACACATATCTTAGTAATTCAGGATTTGACTATAAAGCATGTCCTGTGTGACTGAGAATGAACTCTGAAAGGCTGCTCCTGGAAATTTTCTGACCTTTCTATGATTATCTACTTTTTCTTTATTGTATCGTGCTGTACATTTTACCTTTATTAAACCTTATATGAGGATACCCTGCGGAGCCTTGTGAGTCCTTTCAATTAACTGACACTTTATAATTGATGCAGTTCCAATTGAAATATATAAAACATGACTCTAACTCTGCCTCATTTTACAGATAGAGAAACTAAACTAGAGAAGTTACATGTTTTGTGCAATATACCACAAAATATGTAAATTATCTGGTTTAGAAGGAAACCAGATGAATGAAAATGAGAACACAACATATCAGAACCTATGAGATGCAGCAAAGGCAGTGTTGGGAGGAAAATTTATAGCTCTCAATGCTTACATTAAAAAAGAAGAAAGAGGGAAGTGGGTGTGGCTCAATGGATAGGGCCCCCGTTTACCATATGGGAGGCCCCGGGTTCGCTTCCCGGGGCCTCCTTCTGAGGGCAGGCCAGCCCGCACGGCCCAGTGGGCTGATGCAGCGGGACCTCACAGCAAGGGGGAGATAAGCAGACATGGAGAAAACACACAGCGAATGGACACAGCAAGCACAAGCAGCAAGGGGGAGATAAATAAATAAATTAATAAATCTTTAAAAAAAAAAAAAAGAAGAAGAAAGAGCTAAAATCAGTGACTACCTATACAGCTAGAGGACCTAGAAAAAGAGCAGCTTCCCAAAGCAAGTAGAAGGAATGAAATAACAAAGATCAGAGCAGAAATAAATGAAATAATGAAATTGATAACAAAAAAATAGAGAATTAACAAAACCAAAATTGGCTCTTCAATAAGATTTTTTAAATTGACAAAGCCTTAGCTAGAATGACAAAGAAAAAAAGAGAGAAGATGCAAATAAATAAAATAAAAAATGAAAAAGGGGTGTTACAAATGACTCCACAGAAATAAAAGAGCTCATAAGAAGATACTATGAATAACTGTATGCCAACAAACTAGACAATGTAGATGAAATGGAAAAATTCCTAGGAATGTACAAACAACATACACTGATCCTAGAAGAAAAAGAAAACCTCAACAAACAAATCACAAGTAAAGAGATTGAAATCATCATCAAACAACTCCCCAAAATGAAAAGTCCAGGACCAGGTGGTTTCACATGTGAGTTTTACCAAACATTCAAATAAGATTTAAATATCAATCTTACTCAGGCCCTTCCAAAAAATTGAACAAGAAGGAACACTACCAAATTAATTCTATGTAGGTAATATCACCCTAGTACCAAAGCCAGATAAAGATATTATGAAAAAAAATTTCAGAGCCATTTCCCTGATGAATATGGATGCAAAAATCCTCCACAAAATACTTGCTATTTGAATCCAACAACACATTAAAATAATTATTCATCATGATCAAGTGGGTTTTATACCAGGCATGAAAGGGTGTTTCAATGCAAGAAATTGAATCAGCATAATATACTACATTAATAAATCACAGAAGAAAAATCACATTGTCTTATTGATTGATGCAGAAAAGGAATTTGACAAAATTCAGCAAAATACTATAAAATACTTTCTTGATAAAAATACTATGAAAAATAGAGATTGAGGGAAATTTTCTCAACATGATAAAGCTCATATATGAAAAACCCACAGCTAACATAGTACTCAATAGTGAAAGACTGAAAGATTTCCTGTTGAGATCAGGAACAAGACAAGGGTGCCCACTGTCACCACTGTAGTTCAATATAATGCTAGAGGTTCTAGCTAGAACAATCAGGCAAGAAAAAGAAATAAAAGGCATCCAAATCGGAAAGGAAGATGTAAAAACGTTTGTATCACCACAGGTGATATGATCCTATACCTAGAAAGCTACAGTGATTAAAACAGCATGGTACTAGCATAAAGATAGATACATAGACCAATGGAATTGAATTGATGGTTCAGAAACAGACCCTCACATCTATGGGCAAATGATTCTTGACAAGCTTGTCAAACCCACTCAGCTAGGGCAGAACAGTCTATTCAACAAATGGTGCTGGGAGAACTGGATAGCCATATCCAAAAGAAAGAGGACCCTTATCTCACATGTTATACAAAAATCAACTCAAAATGGATCAAAGACCTAAATATAAAAACTAGAACCATAAAGATCCTAAAAGAAAATGTAGGAAAACATCTTCACAACCTAGTTGTAGGTGGTGCATTCTTAAACCTTACACTGAAAGTATGAGCAATGAAAGAAAACATGGATAAATGGGGCCTCCTCAAATTTAAACACTTTTGTGATTCAAAGGACTTTGTCAAGAAGGTGAAAAGGCAGGGAGCAGATGTGGCTCAAGTGGTTGATCACCTGCTTCCCACACGGCAGGTCCTGGATTCAGTCCCCAGTTCCTCCTGAAAGCAAAAATAAAACAAGCAAACAAATAAATAAACCAACTCAGGGGAGCCAATGTGGCTCAATGTGTTGAGTGTC
Organism: Cabassous unicinctus; assembly: GCA_029593785.1. Taxonomy (NCBI): domain Eukaryota; kingdom Metazoa; phylum Chordata; class Mammalia; order Cingulata; family Chlamyphoridae; genus Cabassous; species Cabassous unicinctus. Next base: position 3,728 of record JAQZBX010028699.1, read on the forward strand.
AGCTTCCCACATACAAGATCCTTGGTTGAATCCCCGATCCCAGTACCTAAAAAAAAATGGGCAAAAGATTTAAATAGACATTTCTCCAAAGAGGAAATACAAATGGCCAAAAAGCACATGAAAAAAATGTTGAATATCACCAGGTATTATGGAAATCCAAATAAAAATGACAATGAGATATCATCTCACACCACAAAGAATGGCCATTATTAAAAAAACAGAAAACAATAAGTCCTGGAGAGGATGTGGAGAAATAGGAACACTCTCTCACTGTTGGTGGGATTGTAAAATGGTGCAGCTACTGTGGAAGACAGTTTGGCAGTTCCTCAGGAAGCTAAATACAGAACTGCCATGTGATCCAGCAATTCCTTTACTAGGAATATATCCAGAAGAACCAAAAACTGACGCAAACAGATATCTGCACACTGATGTTCATAGTGGCATTATTCACAATTGTCAAAAGATGGAAATAACCCAAGTGTTCATCAATCAATGAATAAACAAGATGTGGTATGAACATATGATGGAATATTATGCTTCAGTAAGAAAAATGAAATTGGGACACATATGATAACATGGATGAATCTTGCAGATATTATCCTAAGTGAAATAAATCAGACACAAAAGGACAAATAATGCATAGTGTTACTAATACGAACTAAATACAAATAATAAATGCATAGCGTTAAAACCAAGAGTATAGGTTATTAGGAGATAAGAGGAGGGCTGCGAAGGAGTACTAATGCTCAATGTATGTAGAAGTTTTAATTAACTTGACTGTAAAAATGTGGAAACGGATAGAGTTGATGGTAACATTATTTTGAGCAGTAGCTGGTTTATAAATAGGATATAAATGTCAGTTGAAAGAAAGTTAGAGAATAATCTAGGGACAGAATAACACAGTGAACCCAGAGGTGGATGAAAATTGTGGTTAATAGTCCAAATGCAAAAACGTTCTTCCGTGAACTAGAACAGATATACGTTACTATTGCAGCATGGTGGGAATGTGAAGAAGCATGGGGAAAATACAATTAATGTAACCTATGGACTATAGTTAACAGCAATATTGCAAAATTCTTACATCAATGCCAAAGACATACTGTGTTAATAATAGGAAGGTATGGAAAAATATGACAAATGTATGCTATGGGCCATAGTTAGTGATAAAAGTCTGATGATATTATCCCATAATGTGCAACAAATATTCCACAACGGTGTGGTGTGTTGGTGAAAGGGTGTTGTATGGGAATTCCACACATGTGCATGATTGTTTTCTAAGTTCACAACTCTGTAATAAAATATATTTTTAAAATATCGACAAAGACCTAGAATGGAATCATCACCATGCTGTATTTATTACTTACTATTTGAGAAACCAATTAAAATGTGTATAATTATTTTTCCTTATGCAGCTAAATATAGTAGTTTATAGAAAACTATTGGAAAAGAGCTATCATATATGTATTATATTTTCTTTTTATTTTTATTATAAGCAATGTGGAAAAGAACACTTGAAAAATCACATTTGCGTACTTTTCTATCATCTTAAGATGAAATATGAAGAATTACACTGCTTTTTTAAAGTGTAGGCACATTGATCTTTAATACATTTTTAGTTATTTTAATATATGTTACAAAAAACATTTAAAAATTTTTTGTTCAAAAACATTATTTTTGTCCTGCTCAAAATAGAAACATGATATAGAAGTGTAAATTGAATACAATCACTTTACATTTTCTCCAAAAAAGAATTGTGCTCACACAAGTTGGGGACAAGGCCAAAGAAACTCAGCTTTTTTGAGGGGGCGGTGGTGGGGGTGTGTGTGAGGGGAAGGATTTCCCACTTCTCCCCGCCCCTTCTCTAACATCATTGTGGGAATGGGTGACAGGTTTTTCTGACTTGGGAGGAACAAGGGACAGGGAAGCTTTCGTCTCTGTGAATACGTCTCTTCTGAGCTGCCTGGATGCCAGTTGGTCTGTCTATAGGTGTCTCTCGCCTACCTTCGAGACCCTTGTCCGAGTTCCCTGTGGAAGGCAGGAACGGTGCTGTAAGGGAGGCAGCAGGACAAGTCAGCTGTTGGAGACAGTCACAGTCGGCTGCAGTAATGGTGGTGAGGTGGCAACGATGAGAGGGACTGGGCCAACCATAAGGAAGTGGGAAGGAGAGAAAAGGGGGAGAGAGGGAAGAAAGCTAAAGAAGATGGGGTGGCACCAGAGTGTAGGCATGGTAGAGTATTGGAAGATGGTCTAACAAATGCATAATGTCTTGTATTCATCATTACGGCTCGTACCGAATAAGAAAACTCAGCTTTTTAAAACTTACTTTGCTTTTATGTGGGAAGCCCAAATTTGAAAATATTCACTAGATTTTATGACATTCTTGTCCAGTCTTTCTAATTTGGTCATTTTGCCTTACATCAGCTACTATATCCTTTGGGGAATTGTAAAATTTAAAGAGACATTAAGCTCAAATAACTTTATTGTCTATCAGAGAAAATGACAGGGAAATATTGTTACACATCATGTCATTTTATGACACTTGTGATTAAGAGCATATATATGTTGAATGCTAAAGAACTGGCAAAGTATATATTCTCAAATTATTAGAGGGAGAAAGAAGGATATTTAAAATAAATTGTATGGTAAAGTTACCGGTGATATCAACTTTAAAACTTGATTGTGTTTCAAACATTGAAGAGAACTCCACAAAACTTTAGAAAGTTCTTCACATATAATAATTTCATAAATGTGGGTAAGATAGCAGATAGCCTACAGTTAATCATTTCAACCAAAATGGGACTAAATTATAAATCTTGGAGCACTGGTTTGGAATGTGGACATTAATACAGAGGACAAATGGGGGAAAAAAAGACGTTTAATTGCCTGGATACCATTCTAAGAAAAAAATTGAAATGTGTGAAACAATTTTTTGGTACATATCATTGGTCTATTCTGCACATTTTCCTTTTCAAAATATTGCTTTATATTCTCCAGTATAGAGTGTGTTCAAGTTGCCCGAAATTGTTTGCCTACTCTTTAGTCCCGTCCCATGTGACATAAAATTACCTACCTAGGTCTGGAAACTTACTCTACCTGGACAACTGGTATCAGTAATAAATAAGGTTTAAGAGGTAAGTTAATTTTGTCAAACTAATTGAGTGTTTTCCAAAATTGATCTTAGGAACTATCTGAATTGCAGGTTAAATATAGAAACTTTAGAAACTCCCAGATTCCAACCCAGACCATTTAATGGATATGTTTGAAATAATACATGTCAATCAGTGTGTGTGTGTGTGTATGTGTATACATACACATGGTATATGCATAGATAGGGAAAGACATATGCACGCATATAATGCATTACATATACTATAACATTTAGTTATGCTACACTAATATACTATATAATTATATAGAACATATTTTTAGGCAAGACATAAAATACATTTATTACTCAAGCGCAGGACATTTATATCTCTTAATTTTTAAAATATTACAAGCAACACAATGATAAATGTCTTTATGGGTAAATAACGCTTAGTATTTCTGACTTTTGCTTTAGCATAGTTTTCTGCATAGAACAGTAGGAAAAGTATACTATTAAATACTTCACAAAAAACCTGGCAGTGCATCTGCTTTTCATATTTAGAATTTATATCAAATAAGTTTGAATTTATATTAAATAAGTTGGCTTTTGGGAGACAAAATACTTTTTGGTAAAAGTTAAAGTTCTTAAAGGAGAAGGAAGGGATTAAAAAAAGGAGGGCTGAATAGTTCTGCATTAAATATCCAGAAAAATTAAGAGTTTGTACCCAATAGTTTGGGTATATACGCTGAGGGAAAAGTGGGAGAAAGAATGGAGGGAAAAGTGGGGAGGAGATTTTCATGTGGGAGAGAAGAAGAGGGAAAGAGCACAGCAACATGGCAAGGAAGAGAAGATCAGTGAGAAATCCTTCATGGTATGAATGGCAAAGGAACTTTTCTATGCAGGAGTTTGTGTGCATGTGTATAATACATGCAAATCTTCTGATTCTTACTAACTCTGACATATATTCTGGATTATTATTATTTGGTCCTGTAACAATCTATTGTGGACATTTCCCAAGGTTTTTAAAAAGTTTCTTATACTAGATTACATTTAAATTTTGCATAGTCTCCCATTATATAGACTTTTCACAATGTATATAACTGATGTGATATTGTTTGAGCATAGAAACACATTTTTAACTCTCATAAATTATGCCTTGGTGAGCATTTTCATACATGAATGCTTTCACACATTTGTTCATTTCCTTAAGGATAAATTCCTAAAATTGAAATAACTATAATATATGTTGCATTTTGCCCTTCATTAAGATTGGTCAATGAATTAAGGGATACTTTTAGGACTTAAGTAGGCACTGTAAAATTTCCCCTGGTATACTGATGCTGTATTACTTCATACTCCATCAAGCGTGCATGGGTTTGCCCAATTTACTCAACTTTCCCTGGGTATTAGAATGTTTTGTTTTTTCTTAAAATTAGATGATTTAAAAAGAAAAAGCACATTTCAATGTGAATTTGGGATGTATTCTTTTAACTACTTTTCATATGCTTATAGTCTGTATCTCTATATTCATCATTATATGAATTGCCTGCAAACAGAAATTTTTTTTCCTATTAGTAGTGGTATAAAAGCTATTTAAAATATTAAGATCATTAATAATTTATGTGTGATATATGTTGCAATGCCCCCTTACATTATCATTGTTCTTTTAATTTAGGTATGAGGATATGCCCTTTCTTATGTTTATGCTATCAAATATGTTAATATTCTTGCTTAGTCTTTCTTCCTCTGTTTATATATATATAAACGTTTTTTGTACCTCTTTATAACAGTCATTTTTATCCATGATTCCTCAGAATGATGCTATGGTTTAATTTTTAATTTTATTTATGTATCTTTAATATATCTGGGATTTATTTTGATAAAAAGTGTGGTATAACAATGTAAGTATATGATTTTCCAAATTACTAAATGAATTGTCCCAATGATGTTTATTAGAAAACTCCCCTGTTCTCACTGATTTTAAAGACCTCTGATGCATAATACCAGTATTTGCCTATTATAACACCAATATTAAACTGTTTAAATGGTTTTAACTCTCCTTTACCCAAAATTACTAGAAGATAAACACTAAACACTAAAGAAGATGTATTAAAAATCCTCTAGACACATATGGATCTGGAGCAATATTTATATATAAATCAATCATAACTTCAAGATAATCTTTAATTTGTGTGTTCAGGTTTCTTACATCTTCTTACAGTAATTGTTATTGTTTTCCCACGAAATTAACCTTTAGCTCAGAGATAACTGTGATAGTCTCCATATTTTAAATCTCATTGTTCATAAAATTGTCTGTCTTGTTTATAAGAATACATTTAGTACCTAACAGACTGCCTAAAAGAGTACATATGTAATCAATAGTGCTTTAGGAGTAAAGAATCTATGTTTGCATTTTTAGAAGCTCTTTTCTCACACCTGATTTTGTTTTATTTTCTGTCTCTTTTCAGTTTATACATTCATCTATTGATGGACATTTGGGTTGCTTCCATCTTTTTACAATTGTAAATAATTTTGCTACAAACATCGGTGTGCAACTGTCTGTTTGAATTCCTGCTTTCAGTTCTTCGGGGTATATACCTAGATGTGGGATTGCTGAGTCATATGGGTGTTCTATACTTAACTTTTTGAGAAACTGCAAAACTGCCTTCCCCCCCTGCGGCTGCACCATTTTACATTCTCACCAGCAGTGAATGAGTGTTCCTATTTCCCCACATACTCTCTAAAACTTGTAATTTTCTGTTTTTAAAATAATAGTAGCCATTCTAATGGGTGTAAAATGGCATATCATTGTGGTTTTGATTTGCATTTAATTCCTTCCTATTGATTTTCTTATGGTTGATGTTTTCCTCCTAAGATCTTTAGCAGAATGTTTAGTTTTGACTATTGGTTAGAATCTAAATGCAATTTTGACAATATCATTATGTTATTCTATTGTTTAATATGTAGTGATCTCATTGTCATTGTTTTCTAAATAGCTCATAATTGTAGTTTTGGTTTCATCATTAATCCTGTAGTTATGTATGAGATTAAAAAATTCTGATTTTATGTATATTCATTTAAAAATGTATAATGTATTAACTCCTAAAATATGATGAGGAAAATATCCTTTATCTGTAATTAATACCACTGAATTGTACATTTGAAAGGGGTTAAAAAGGGAAAATTTGAGTTGTATATATGTTACTACAATAAAAAGTTAAAATTAAAAGTGTAAAATAATCCTGAATTCATATCTTACTATGGATATTTTCTTTGCCAACAATCTGCAATTGATATCTGTGAACATAATTTAGACGGTTGAAGAGTGCATCAATTATTTTCTGTATATGTGTTTTAACCTTGTATTGGAGTGTAACCTTGGAACTCATTTTAAAATGCTTAGTCAGTCTTCCCATTCTCACCCTCAAAAACCCTTCCAAAGATTTGTAACCAACTTCTGTAATTTTTCCAGTTATTAGGTATAGACTTCCTCAGATAGTTTTACCATGGTTTCTCTGTCAATAAGTGTCAGAGGGAACTTTATTTCCTAGATGCAGATATTAAACATGAAAGATGATTCTAGTTTGCATTCTGATATTTTCCATTTTTTCTACAGTTAAATCATTTTATATCCAAGTCATCCTCTCTCACCCAGAAATAGCTAAAATAACTCCTTCTTTCCTGGCCCATCTTTAATAGTACTCAAAAGATTCTAAGTTCTCCTATGTGAGCTAGACAATGATGAGATCCAACCCCTAGTCACCTTGACATTATGAAAAAATGAAGACTTTATTTCAAAATGCAAAACTGCATTTATGAAATTCATGTAAGAAAAGCAAATATTCTGGAAAAAATTTCTATCTTAACCTACATTTCAAGGGTATTAGGAATCTGAAATCTCAATTATATTTTTAGGAAAACCAAGTCAATAAATTAACCTAAATAATACTGTCTTGAGACTGAAATGCCACTATAACTCAGGAGAAATCTTTCAGCAATCAACTCTATAGATTATTCTGGAACATGGGATGAGATGGAGTGTGGGCAGAGGTAATGTTTAAGAGGAACTCAATGAATTTTTAAAATTACTATTACAAAACATAAAAATAAATATTTTGGCATGAATAAGAGTGAGCAAATATAAAAAACAACAGGTTTAGATTATGCCATCTTCTCCCCAAAATTTCAGAGAACAAAGAAACAATAGGCAATGGAAATAAAACAAATTGTACACTAAAATGAAAGTTCCATTAAGACAGGACTCTCTTTGGCTCATTTCTCTGTTCCCATAATTTTCACAGATTGTTAAATTAACAGTCTATTTAAATGATTAAAGAGATAAAGAAAGGTATAGAATCCTGGTGGAAATAAGGAAAGAGAATTAAAATAATAGCAGATTTATTTTTTATAAGCATCGCATAGAATTTTAGAAATAAAAATATAAAGATAGAAATTAAAAACTCATTACATAGGTTAGAATCAGACACTGCTAAAGAGAGAATTCATTAACTAGAAGATATACCTGAATAAATTACCCAGCATAAAGAAAAAGCAATAAAGAAATTAAAATATGGAAGAAAAGTTGTCATAGAATGACAGAAAAAGAAGGTCTAAATGTATGTACAACAGATACCCAATATATGTTCAATAACATGTCAGGAGAAAATACAGAGAATGTTAGGAAGGAAAATAGTTGAAGACAATACCTGAAATTTTTCAAAACATTTGAAAGAGTTGAATCCTTAGATTCAAGAAGTACAATGTGTTTTAAGTAGGTCCCTCTATTTCTTCTTTGCTTTCCATTGTTTATAAAGCTCAAGCTGAATCATGGTTTCCACTTTATTTAAAATCTCCTAGAGTCACTCAGATGAACAAGTATAATATTCCAGTAGCAAATTAATTTGTATATCCAGCACATTCCAAGCATTTGCTTTTCTTAGTTAATACTGGAACTTTTATTCTGGCATCATTTTTTGTTTCCATACTGGTCATAAATAAGGTATGTTTTCCCTTTTGATGATGGGTCTGCACCATCTTATCTGTTGGTTAATAAAATTTTATTCCATAGTGTGGCAGTTTGAAATTATTTTATGAATCCCAAAAAGTGAAAGATTATGTTTGTGAGCTAATCCATTCCTGTGGGTATGAGACCCTTTCAACTGGACCATGTCAGTGAGGTATGAATCATATTGAGTCTCCACCCTTTTGTTGGGTCTGATAAAAATGGAGGCACAAAGAGAGACACACACACAGAAAAAGGGAGCCACCATATTTGATCCTGCCATGTGAGAAAAAGGAGAGGCTCAAAGAGCTGAGGCCCAGGGAGAGATGCACTATATGCCTGATATATTGCAGCTTAACTTGGGAATAAAGCAGAGCATCTGAGCCTGAGAGCCAAGGCCCAGTAAGAGACAAGCTCTATGCCTAGTTACCCACAGCTGAGCTCAGGAGACACAGTAGATTCTGGAGAGGAAGGCAGAGACCTTGGTAGAGAATGGCAGTCATCTTGCTTCACCATGTGGCAACTGACATTGGTGAGAAAGCACCTCTTGTGGTGCCTAGAGTTGGACTTTTCACAGGCTTGGAACTGTAAGCTTTTCCCCAAGTAAGTTCCTTTTATAAAAGCCAACTCTTTTCTGATATTTTGCATTGGCAGCCCTTTGGCAAACTAAAACACACAGTTTCTCCCCTCATATTGGAAATCTTGCTTAATCTGCATCAAATAAGCAACCAAAGTGAAATTGAAAGCACGAATTAGGGTCTAAGAAAAACTGACGATATCCAAAGAGAAACCCTAAATGAACTCTTTGACTCTTGGTGCAGTTCAAAACAAGATAAAATGAAATAGAATTTTGGTTGTCAATCAAGTACCCGAGACTGAATCTAGCAATTATCCGGGCAAAATTTTACACTTTTACGTAGTGGCAATTTAAGGTGTGCTCCCCCAGAAAATATAGAAAAGACTATATCTTATAAGACTTTATCTAGTTTATGATGACTGTTCACTGTTTTTACATATGATAATTGCTTAATTAGATGCAGAAATCCTATACATTATCCCCAAAGTAGAATTATTTATATTATTATCTAAATAAATTTAGTTACAAAGGAAAAGACAGAAGACATGTGATTTTTTATGGTTGCCCTTTTCCCTCTTTCAATAGGTATGTATAGTTTTTATTTAAATATAAGATATTAAAGGAATATGTCTATGTAGACTGTGTTTATATTGATTTTACCTGGAATATTATCAACTTTTTCCATCTCCAGACCAAGGTCTTTATTCATATTCAAAAGTGTATTTTATTATTTTGTTTTTAAAATATTTTATACACATAATTCTTGCATAACAAAGTGTATATAATGTTTATATGAAATATAAGAATGTTATTTAACTGAATAGTCTTGTGACAACCACCTGGTTTGGGAAGTATAACATTAACAATGCATTGGAAGACCATTGTATGTACTTCAGCAAGTTCATTCCCCTCCTGCCTCTCATGGAGATAATCACTAGCCTGAATTTAGTATTTACAATTAACTTGTTTTCTTTATATTTTAACTATATATGAATGCCTCCATAAATAAGAATGGTTTATTTTTGCATAGTTTTGAACTTTATATGAGTATAATCATTATGAATGCAATCTGCTGAGTTCTACTGCTTTTACTAAGTCTTGTTTGTAGAAGTCATCCATAAAGAGGCACATAAAGAGCTGTTCCAGTATGGTATCCTTCCACTATAAACATATATTTTAATTTATTTCTTCATTCTAATATTGAGGGACATTCATATTTTGCAGCTTTAAACAATACTTTATAAACATTCTTCTATATATCTCCTAGTGCTATGTACAAGGTTTCTCTAAGGGAGGTGCCTAGAATGTGAGTATCTTTTCATCTGTTTATTAGATTTTCATCCTGCTTCTTTTGTGAAATGCCTGTTCACATCTTTTCCCTTTATGATTGGGCTGTTTTCTTTTTCTAATTGATTCTTTAAACACTGCAAAGGGAGTGTATGTGACTTAAGTGACTGAGCACCCACCTCCCACATGGGAGGTCCTGGGTTCAGTTCCCCGTGCCTCTTGAAAAAACATAAACAAACAACAAGCAAAACAAATGAAAAAACCAACTCAGGGAAGCCGATGTGGGTCAGTGATTGAGCACCAGCTTCCCATATAAGAGGTCCTGGGTTCAATCCCCAGCCTCTGGTACCTCAAACAAAACAAAACAAAATACTGCAGAATGCTTTTTGCCTAAGTCTACTCTGACTGATATAAATATAGCTAAACTAGTTTTCTTTTGTGTATTATTATGATATCTATCTATTTATATCTATATATGATAAATATATATGCTTACAAAACTTATTTATTTTAATAATTCTGGTGTTTCCAGTAGTCTATATAGACAATCATATCTAAAAATATTGACAACTTTGTATTTTCAAAATAAAACTATTCCACTTTTTTTCTTGATTTACTCTGATGATTTTGAAATGCAAAAAAATATAGAGACTAGATATAGGTGAGAAAAAGCATTCTTGTGTTATTCCTGATTTTAAAGGGAATCAATGTAACATTTCACCATTGGTAGGCCAGTTGAAATAGGATTTTGGTAGATACACTTATCAGATTAAGGATTTACGATTCTATGCCAAGTTTTCTAATAGGTTATTTGAATTTTGTTTATTTATCATAAATTTATATTTACTTATTCCAAAGGTTTTTTCCTGCATCTTTTATAGTGATTGATGTCACTTTTTTCTCTTTTAAATGGTTAAAATGCAGAATTAAATTAATAATTTTTCTAATGTTAAATCCAACTTGCATTCCCAGGATAAACCCAATTTGGTGTATATTTTATACATTGGTGTATTTCACTTATTACTTTATGATTTTGCATCTATGATCTTGATAAAATTTTTCTTTCTTATATGACCTTTGTTTGATTTTGGTTTCAACGTTATACTAGCCACAAACATTTATATTTCTCTTTGGGGAAATATCTTCTCTTTTATTGTCTTTGGAATATTTTGTTTAAATTTTGCATTACTTGCTTAATTAATATTTGGTTGATTTCCCCTGTTGCATCTTCAGGAGTTGGTGTTCCTTTATGCAACTATTTTTTTTTTCAAATCAATTTTATTGATACATATTAATAAAACATAAATCCACCCAAAGTGTGCAATCATGTAGTTGTGCATTCAACACTTCAATCACTTTTAAAGCATTTTCATTATTCCAGTAATAATAATAAACCAAATAACAAACAAACAAAGAAAAACTCATCACTTCTCAATCTCTCTATACTTCCTCTGCAATTCTGTTTCTGACTCTCTAGTTTATTTGTATTTATATTTTGTAAAAGCAGTCATATATGCAATATCTTTCATAATGGTATTTTTAAATATATATATATATATTTTAAAAGATGCTTAGATTACATAAATGTCACACAAAAATTCCAGGGATTCCCATGTTCCCCACCTCCCACACCTCCCATAACATCCCACATAAACATCTTTCATTAGTGTATCTCATCTCCTGCAATGGATATACACATCCTGGGGCTTTGCCACTAAGCATGGACAATAGTTCACATTGTAGACCACACTCTCTCCCTCACAGATCTGCATGTTATATGTTGATGTAAAATGGCCTATATCTGTAGTTGTAATGTCACTCAGGATAATTCCCAAGTTTTGAAAAAGCACCTGTATTACAACTGGTTTTCCCTTCCCTGCCCCAAAAGTGCCCAGTGTCCACTGGCTCCACCTCACTGTTGTAATTTCTTCTATTTATGCAACTATTTTTAATTACTGTTTAAATGCCTTTAGTATTGAGGGGACTATTCCAATTTTCTATTTATTCTTGAGTTTTTGACAAGTTACATTTTACTCAGAATTTGACAAATTAGCCTGAATTGTCACATTTATAACATTGTCATAAAAGTTCTTCATAATATTTTCTAATTATCTTCTTAATCTCTACTGTATTCATTCCTGCTTTCTTAATCTGAATTCTGTTTACTTGGGTCTTCTTTCTGCTTATTTCAATCAGTCTTGCTGGATATTTAGTTATTTTTATTAGCCTAGTCAAATAATAAATTTTTGGGTTTTTTGATGATCCTGGTTGCTGTTTTCCTTCTTACATCACTTCTATTTTATTTCTGATCTCTATTTCTTTAATTCTCTATTTATTTGAGATTTTTATTTGTATCTTTTCTATTATCTGAATATGATTGTTCAACTCATTTTGTTTATCCTTCTTAAGGTTGAAAATTTTCCACTGTGAGCAACTTTAACTAAATCCCTAAGTATTGATATATAGCTTTTTCATTCATTCTAACTATTGCTTATTTCTTTGTAGACATTAGGTATAGTAAACATTTACTTTCAAGTCACTTTTATTTTTCCTGAGCTATACCTTTTAGATTTTGTTAACTAGGTTTGCAAATGATTAGAATACTTTTTAGCTAGGGAGAAAAGGAAATGCCCAATCCTAGCAGAGGTTAAGAATCCTGGAGGAAAAGCATGAGTTCAAAATCAGATATGATGACTCTGAATGATATACAAGTGAAAATGTAAAATAGGCAGATGGAACTCCAAGGGAAGTACAGGCCAGGGATGTAAATTTAAGAATTGTTGGCATAGAGATCTATTTGAAAGCTATTGGAATCAAAGCGATTCTGTATGGAGAGACTGAAGCATTAGAACATAAGAGGTCCAAGGACCAAGAGCTAAGGAACCCCAACATCTAGAAGTTCAGAAATTGGAAATGATAAAGTAGAGGAAGCTTACTTAATAAAGTGGAGAAACAGTTGTTAAGGAGAGTAGAGAAATAGTTTGGTAGCTGGAGGAGAGTATTTGGCCAAAATTTTTATTTTGTTTTGCTTTGTTTCACACGGAGAAAAACAGTAGAGCAATTTGAAGGCTGATAAAAAAAATTTTATTTAATTCCTTGAGAAAGAAATGATTGATGACACCAGAGAGATAAGGAAGAGAAAAGTTGCAAAAGTAAATATGCAAGGCCAGCTAAAATAAAAAGACTGATAACACCAGATGTTGTCAAAGATATAAAACAACCAGAACTTTTATTTATCGTTGATGGGTCTATAAAATGACACAATGACTTTTTAAAACTTGCATCAGTTTTTTAGTAAAATTTTCACAATAAAATATTTGGGAAATAGGCAGTGGGGAGCTCTGTCGTCAGATTGTCTTTTTTTTTTTTTTCGGTTGTCAAATGATCATGTATTGAAATATTTTCCTTTGTGGTCCTTAACTAGCTACACCACTGTTGATGTCATCTATGACGTCACGAGGGTGGCGGCCATCCACGCTGCAGCCCACACACACTGGGCAGGCCCCAGAATCTCTTTACTGGTTCCAGAGAGTTCTCTGGCTAAAGCTCAGTGCCGCATCTGTCCGGCAATGCTGACGATCTCATCTGAAGTTGATATTTCCACTGTGCTCAATGTTTTTCTGCATCTTCCTTTCTCTGGGTGGTTCCTTAAGGGCTTTGATGATGGGGGCAGAGGCAGAAGCTACCACCTCGATCTGAGCCTATTCTGTTCCGCATGGTCAGTTTCATCGTAATCCTTAGACCTTTCCAAGTCACCACTTGCCTTGGCAATGTCATCACCAGCCTTTTTTGGAGACAAATCGAGGGTGCTGATCTTGGGAGCTAGGGCAGAGGTGGCACCGACTTCCTCACCCATGCGCCTCAGGTACTGGACTTTGATCTCACTGGAGTCAAACTTGGGAGGCACAGCGGAGGCAGCTGGTTTCGCTTGAAACTGGATGCGGGACCACCGAAGAAAGTTGCACCCTGGCCTCCTCCAAGCCGGAAAAAGGCCAGATTGTCTTTTAATAGGAGGAATGTCCCTGCAAGGATTTGGAGAGAAAAAGTGCTCCTCCTGGTATGAGCCAAGCCTGATATAACGAGAAGAAATGAACAAAATTAAGTCATTGCAGTTTGATAAAACTCCTCATAAATCTCAGTTTGTAGAATTATAAGAAATGCCTGGACATTTTCCATAGCACAACTGTGCATCAGTTTGTAGGATTCTGAAGGGCATAAACAACATAGTTTTCTTCCTTGATACAGTAGGCATACAGTGAGCACTCCTTGATGTTGCAATTAATCAAATATTCCTCTTCCTCCTCCATCAAATACCTGAATCATACAAAGGGCCAAAAAATATAATCTTGTAAATGCATAAGACATCTCCTTTCCCATGCTCTTACGTAAATTTAAAAATCTGTTCTTCACTATTCTACTTAGGAATCTTTTATTTTTTTCTCTCCATGCTTTAGAGGTAAATGCATCTTCGATTCATTTTTGCAACGCCATTTGACAGCTGATCCAAACCTGGCAGGGAACGAAAGGTATTTAGAGTGTGGCAGCGGGACTCTGTTCACATCAAGCAGTCGTTTTCTCTTCTGATACACTCTCGATCACTATGACCTGTGCTAGGTTAAGCAAGTCCAATCTTTCCATTACACTTCATGCAGGATTTGAATTTTGCATAGAGGGGCATGCCCTCATTCTTTGTATGTTCGTGTTTTCTGTGGCAAGCAAGAATAAGAAAAGTGAGAGCTAGAGTTGAGGGTCAACTCCAATGGAAACATGCTGGAGCAGAATGACCTGAAATGGCCCCTGAGGGACATTAGGGGAACCTAAGTGTCCGTCACAAAATGGGATAGCACCAAGCAGAACACTACTATGCTCCCTAAACTCAGTATGCCATAGAGAGTCTAGATTCTGAAAGAAAAGGCAAAGTAATTGTTTTTTCTTCTTTCTTTAAAGACTGAAAGGATTGGTGAATTTTATCACCCAAGTTGGGATAGAAAAGAAAAAACAAAATGAGTTTAAAAAGTACTATGTACATTCAAAATTTAAATATCTTGCCAGTTCAGCAATGTAAGATGCCACGGGTAACACAGGGAATACTTATTTAAATTTTTCATGTACTCTCAGCATGAATAGAGATTAAAATGATATAAAAGGGAAAAAGGAACAAGATCCCAAGTTTTCTTCTAGGTGATAGATCAGTCGTTTTTGAGCCTTCCCATCTAAAAAGCAAAATAGTAACTGGCGTTTGCTTGCTTTGAAACAAGCTGGTTAAAAATAGTTCTCTGGACATTTCTACTCTGTTAATATTTAGCACACACTATTTAAATAACAAACCCCGTACCTAAATTCTTATTTTTTTAAAAAGGAACTTTGTAATAGCAAGTGCTTTTGAGCTAGATATTTCTACCTGATTAAACAAGATTAGATATATAAAGTTGGGCTTAAGTTGCCTGACACATACAGACATTTAAAAATGTACTTAGATTTTTCAGGGCACCTCATATTGTTTTTTTTTTTTTTTTCCTTTTGGCATTTTACATAATTATCAAAACGTAAAAATAAACTTGAGAAAACATCTTTATTTCAAATTCTGATTTTTCCTTCCACAACTCAGTTGCTGGTATTAGACACAGTGACATATAGACAGAGAAACAACATGACATAGATAAAGCAAACAAAAATTGAACAAAATGCAGGAAGTCGACATTTACAATCTAGCTGACAAAGCCAGTCACTTCACTTTAAATAATGTGGCAGACTGCAAAACTATAGTAATTACTAGAATTTCATTTTCATTAACTAATAAACCAAGGAAAACAATTTAAGTATCTGAATGTCATTTTTCAAATGAAAATAAACTGTAAACATTTGAATAACATCACAGCAGGGATAATATACCTAAGGAAATCTATTGAAATATGCCAGTGGATTCATCCTCTTCTATCACATTAAAACTGCAATTGACTGTAAACCTCCTACCACTCTCCACTGAGACTTTAATTGTAAAGATTCCTGTTACATATCATATTAGAATTTAGTTAAAATTGTAGAACACATTATTTCCAATCAGACAGCCAACCATCACTCACAAAGATTTTTAAAAAGGTGATTAATAATTCATCTCAGATAAGGAAAAGATCTATATTTATACCATCTTCTCAGCCACCATAAACTACCTGACAATTGTTCAGTAATGATGCCCAGTAAATTCTTTAAAATGGTAATTTGTCATTCTGTCACTTCATTTGTGACCTAAAATTCCTCACTTGAGGCATCATCAAATAAATTAATCACTTTCCAGGATCCATTTCTCTGTTCTGCACGTTATTATGCCCGGGCTCTCTTGTGTTTCTCTTCATTTACATATATTTAATGGCTGAGCCGTGGTTCACGATGGCACATAACGCACACATCTCATTACAGGTGAAATATTCTAACTGCCACTATCACTGGGAAAGAAAATAACTCTCCCAATTTAATTTTCCTGATGTAACAAAACCATGATTCTTCACTATGAAATGTTGATGCCATCCATCAGTCACAATCAATAAAATCATCATAGAAGTACGCCTTCTTCAGCATCTTTCCTTCATACTGGTGTTATTTGAGGAAGGTAATTAAACTCATAATATGTAATGAATGTAAATGAAGTAAAAATCCTCATGTTAGCTCTCTAACTACGCTTATTTTGTGGCTTTGATTTAAAATATTTTCCCCACAACTTAAAAATACGTAAGACCTGAATAGAGAGGTACTGGCTGAAAAGAAGATATTGTTCAAGAAATGGAATTGATTTTTAAAATAGCACTTTTAAATGTAAAACTACCAAATATTACTATTTATAGATTTTTCACTTAAAAAGTTATATGCCCTCTGAGTTTCTGTATTTTCAGGCTTTCTGCAAATGTAACTAATATTTGCGTGAAGGTGCTCTCATGTGACAAAATACGTGAATTCCCCGGTAACCTGATCTACTTCGTTCGTGCCATTCAAGGACTGCAGGTATCGTCTGCTCACAAGTAAGAAATCATCTTGTTGAACTTGCAACCTTACCCATGTCTGCCTGAAGATGCCTATGAAAATATAGATCAAAGAAGCAGGACATTTTGCAAACAGTGGTTTGGGAATTAGCACTTCAGAACTATTTCCACCTACTGTAAATATTCAACTCAAATTGCTATCATATTATTTTTGTAAAGGTCAAGAGGGAGTATTTTAAAGTAAACCAGTGTCACATAAACATCACCCATGTTTCTAAGTATGTTACAATTTAATTTAACATTCATTAACTGGTTCTCCCCACATACTTAGAAACATTAGTTTCAGGGGAATGACACCTTACAGAAGTTCATTTGGAATGAGAAGTCCCTTCATTATGAATTCATCATCAAAGAATGGTGACTTTCTTTATCTTGGAAGTGGTCCCCGTTTGCCTGTTTAAAATAATGCTTGAGAGAGTGTCTAAAATAAGAAGTGAAATATTAACTCTACAGCTTTGAAACAAAGGAGAAAGTAGGTGAATATCACTGCTCCACAGATGAATGACCTAACTACAATATTGACAAACCATCTACTCTGCACTACCTTCCTTCCTCATTAATTATCATATAGTTATTTTTAATGGGCACTTATTTAAGAGAAAAAAGACTGTGTGTGCAATTTTGCATGTGTTTTCATTAGCACTGCAGCAGTCTGTTAACCTAAAGCAAATCCTTCGGCACACAAACTCTGTAGACTAAGCTGGAAAATAATGGCTGACCACTTTCTGGAGTTCACTGAGTATGGCCTGGGTACATCTGGATTTTAAGAATGTCATCAGCTCAGATAGAGGCAAGAACTTGGAGTTGTGATGGGTCTTCCCATGTTAGACTAGATTAGAGCCTAGAAAATATTGTGGTGTGGGATATAGCTTATTGCATCTTCAAGTAGGCACTGAGGTAACATGGAAAGGCTCATGGTGGTGATTATGGCAGGGGGGAGAAAAGAAATGTCTACCACAATTAAACACAACAGACCCATTCAAGTCCTATATAAAATAGGGGCAGGATGCAGTCGTGCAGATTTTAGAAGAGTTAGTCCTGGAAAGCTACCAGAAAATCTTACAAAGACCAGAGTCAAGTAACGCTAAATATTTTTATTAAAACAAAAACATTTAGACAAAATAAATTAAACTATTTTAGATAAAAGGAAAAAGAAATAGAGAAAAATTATTGATTATAATGATTGAAGCTCCATATATTTTAGCAAATTAGATGCTCTGAATATTTAATGAACTGAAGTGTATTATGGGGCAGATGCTTTTCACCAGCACTGAGGTATGAAAGTGAGTAAGGTTTCCGGCATGAAAAAAGAGGAAAGAGAAAAGATCTGTGCAAATACAAATGTCTACATTGATTATATTAAATGTATCACAAAAACCAATGATTGTCCATATTGTGGGAGCATGCAATTAACAAGACCAAGCCTTTCATTAGGAAAGGGAGGATTTCTTTATTATTTAAACCATTTCCTCTTTTGCAGAAGAAGATTTCATTCCCCAGGCATATTTACAATTCTTCTAACTAAACCTGCACAGACTGAGATCAATGGATATTCTATTCCTAGAAATCTGGTCATTAACATATTTGCCATAATAATGTCACTAGAAAATATCATTATGGAGAAAAGTTGCCTCTAATTTTGTTTTCGAAGGCCTCAAAAATTTGGGAACACAGACAAACCCTAAGCTGTGGTTGCTGACATATATGCTGCGTGGGAATCTCCAATTAAATTCAAGTTTCCTTGGGGTAAATCATAGTAAACCCAAGGTAGCAAGCCTAGTTCAGACATCCTTCTATGGCAAAAGGCCAGTATTTATGGGCTTAAATAATCAGTTTTCCCTTAGACTTACCCTAGAAGTATAAGTAAACACTACACTAGAATTCAGACAGACTGGGTTTGGTCCACTAGTTAAATATGTAACGTTGCATAAGTTGTTTTACCTCTTGAGAGTCTCCTTTTGATATGTACAATGGGAATTAAAAAATAAAACATGAAAAATATAATTCACAGGATGGCTATCAAAATCAATAGGCAAACAGGTGAAAGTGTATTGTAAAGCTTTAAATATTAGGCTAATTGCATTTATTTTTTGTTTAGTGTGTATATAATTCATTGAAATCTTGAACAATGTTTCTTAGGAAACTTGTCATAAAAATAAAGACTACTCACTCATATCTAGTTCTTTTTCCTTTCAGGCATTTGGGATGATTCTCTATCCCCATCCCCTTGCAGTTAGGTAGGGACTTGTGACTAGTATAAGCCAGTTGATTTTGAATGCAAGTGACCATTTTAATTGTTGATTTTAAAGACTCTTTTCCCTTGCCACAATGATCATGATCTTGGTTTGAGGTTAAAGTATCACAAGATTCAGGCAGCCTGGATGGCTGAGCCTCTACATGGGAGGAAAGCTGCCATGCATAGTTGCCCAAGACTACATCAGATTTTATATGTACAAGAAATAAGCCCTTATTTTGTTAAACCACTGTGGGCAGGCACATCCTAAAGTGACCCCCAATGGGTCACGCCCTTGTGTAATTCTTTCCCCTTGAGTGTGGGCAGAACCTGTGCCTTGCTTCTTACCAATAGGTCATGGCAAAGGGGATGGGATGGTCAATGCCTTGAATAGATTGTTAATATAGCAAAGCTGATGGAATGTCACACCCATGATGACATTACATTATATAATAGGGTCTTAGCAAACTGAATGGAACAGTCTCTCTTGCTGGCCTTGTTGAAGCACAACGCTATGCTATGAATTGCCTATGGGAAGGACCAGGTGGCAAGAAAGTGGTTAGCCTTTCCAACTTGAGGGCAGCCCATTCTCAAGAGCCAGGAAAAAAGTTGGCCCCTCAAGGAATTGAATTCTGCCAACAACCATATGGGTTTGAAAGAGAACCTCCAGCTCCAGAAAGGAACACAGCCTAGTCTGTAGCCTTGTAAGGCCCTGAGCAGGGGACCCTGCTAAAGATTCATGAAAACTGTGAGATAATAAAAGTATGTTGTTTTAAGCTGATAAATTGGTAGTAATTTGTTAGGCAGCAGTAGAAAATAATATAACCATGAAGATTTTGGAGTTTGTAATCAAAGCTATCCTGACTGACAGTGTAACTATTGCCTAAGATAGGAAAAAAGAAATAAGGAATGTTTGCCCAATTTGGTGGATAATTGGTTGAATAATCATAACCAAGGTGCATACAGAAAACTGGATATATATCACTCAGAAGGGTGTTAAAACATCTGGAGGATGTACTAATCTCTCTCACACGTTTTTCTGTTCATTTGGCGATGAAAAGGAGACATCTTGAATTTCAAGATTTCACCAAATTCAGTGTTATCAAAAGCACTAGATTTCAGAAATAGGATCCCAGGATAACTGGAAAGGATGAATCTAACAAATATTAATTAAAGAGAAATAAAATGCAGGGTATTTGATACTATATCAGACCTGACCTACACCAACTACAACTACTTGACTTCCATGCCATGACCTCAACTTTCGCTTCTCTCACCTAACATATCAGGAGCAGAAGCTGATGCAAGCCTTTAACATTCTTAGAATATTTAATAACATTTAATCTAATATCCTCTTCTTCCTCAGCATTATCACCAAAAAACATTTATTAAGGGCTGTGCTGGGTTCTGTACAGAATAAATATCACCTAATTTCTACATTTGGGAAGCTTCACATTTAAGGTACTCATGTGTACTCATTTAAAAAGATAATGTAGATGTAGTTGAAATAGTTAAATATATAACCCTTATACATGCAAATAACTAAGTGTTCTATTATTTTAAAAAAAAGCTTTGGCTAATGAATCAGAATGGAATTTTAAAGCATGGCAAATTCAAAGGTGATTCTTTAGCAAGAGTCTTTCTTTGGAGTTTTCAGAACTGAGTAATATAGCAAAGATGGCAATTGTTATTTTTAAAAGGCAGCATTCCAATAGAAATTATAAAGTAACACATTCTCTCTACAGTTTGTACAGCTCTGGGAACATCAAGAAACACATTAAGTAAATAATATCTCCCTTTTATACCTTGCCACTGGAGTTCATGATTGGAAAGCTTATGGTATCTCATGGGTTATAGGTTTGATAACTGGGCTATCCAGTAGAAATAAACACAGAACTAATGGAAATCATGTGATTGTCTCTTCTCATCTTTTATTCTACTGGAGAAATTTTATTTTGTTTTCTGATGGATTTTTTAACACCTTATTCTACAATGTAACGTGGCCTTTTTTTCTGCTTTGACATTTAGCTGCAACAGGTCTATTGAGTTCTGTACTACAGGTTGTGTTATCATTATGGAAATGTTCAAAAGGGAGAAGTTGTCTGTTGTGAATAATGCTGATGCAGTTCAGATGGGTGTTGGGTATGTGGACTTCAGCATTTTCAATAGAAAAGTGTCCAGTAAATATATGAGCCTTGTAACACCTCTGTGTATTTCACAGAATGAAATGGAATGGAACTGACAAAGACAACCAACTCATTCCAAAGTTTATCCTCATATAGTAGTGGGGGAAGAAACCTTAAACTCTGAAACACTTCCCTCTGCTTTTCTTGCTGCACAAAAAAGTGAAGTTTTTTTTTTTTAATTATTAAAATTAGTATTTGATTTTCCATGGTACTCTGTTTCAATGACAACAATTAGTAATAGATGTGCATTTGCTCCTCAATGCTGGGAATTCGATTTTTTTTCTAGGAAATTCCTTTTTTCAGTAATTGGAAATACCAACAAGGAGTAAAACAAAAAGTTGAAATATCTTTTAAAGGAAGATGAATGGAATTAATATTGCAATTGGGTAATTACAATCCACTAACTTAAAAAAAAAACTCTTTTTTCCTTTTCAATCCTAGATTATTGTGCAACATGTCTTTGTTGTGCTTAAAGCCTATTTTCTTATACTACAAGAATGCTTTTCAAGTTTGAGCAAAAATAATTTCTCCTAATGTTTAGAGTAGCTTGCTGCATGACTTATTTGGAATTTTTAAAAACACAATACAGCAAATGAATTGATTTTTCCCTGTGTTTTGCTCCCCTCTCCCAATTTAAGGTTCAGATAATGTGAATCAATTACATGACGAAGGCAATAGAATTTAGATTTCTTTTACTGAAAAAACTATATAGAATAAATGTTAATATGGACTCAGGAGTCAGACCACCTTGTTCAAATCTTGGGAAGGCCAGTTATTACTTGCATGTCCTTGAGAAAGTTTACTTAAACGCTCAGTGACTCAGTTTTCTCCTGTGTACAACAGTAATAACACACTCTTTCTTGCATGTATTAATAGAAGCTGATACTTACAAGCATTTAGTATGCTCCAAGCACACTTCTAAATACATTATATATATATATATATATATATATATTGAGTCAACACATGTCTGAGACACCTGGAATACTTCCTAGCATAAACTGAGCACTCAATGTCAGCAATAAATGATACTCACAGAAGTAGTAGAAGTAATAGAAACAGAGGTTGTAGAGTTCTTACCCACTTACTATTCAAATTCCATTTGTTCTTATATATTTCAAATCAGGCTCTTCACTTAAAGTGCATTTCAAAATTCCTGTTTCAATTACAGTAAGAAGTTATGAGAATATAACATATTATGAGCAACCAACAATGCTAGCAAAAAAAAAAGTGCATATTAAACCAGTACTATTTTAAGACCATCTTAAAAATACACTAGGTATTTGCACAAAATAAGTTTCATCTGGATAATAATAATAACAATATGGAGAAAACATGGATATACCCCCAGTTCCCTATATTAACAGAGTCTTCCTAAAATAATGAACATATGTCAACTTTCACTTACTCTATTAAAAATACTGCTATTAGTGTCCTGGGAGGGTCAATGTGGAATAAAAAAGGACTATTTGGGGTGCTCCTCTCCCCTTGTATATCATCATTTCTCTGTCTTGCCTACAAAATGCCCCACACCTTTCTGGTGGGAAGAATGGGAAGAAGCACGGAAGCACGCATGTACCATTGTGCACACACATACGTGCCTTCACTGCACCATGTGCTCTCTCTCTCATTCACTCACTCTCTAGAGAGGAAATTTAGTGGAATAAAATTATCATCCCACAGAAAAATTTATACAAACCCAATTTGAAATTGTTTACATATGTCAATAATTAAAAAGTTTGCCATCTATTTCAAAGTTTGTCAACACTTTGTTGTTCTTGGAGTTTTTAAGTGTCAAACACATGCTCTTTGTTTTAAAAAAGTATGCCAACAGTTCAATGTGATAAAAGTGAAAGGGCTAAGTCTCCCATTCCACTCCTCTGAATGAACCATTGTTAATAAATTGGTTTACATTTCTTCAGTTACCTTCTACACACACACACAAAATATTTATACATAGATTTTTCTACAAATTACGAATGTAATCATAAAAGTCTAGGATTTGCATTTCTCTCTTAACAACATATTATGACTATCCTTTCATGACAGTACAAATAGCTTTATTTTAAGAAATATTTGAGTGCTTCCCACAAATTGGTAAACAAAACAATATCTGTAGCACACATTAGATAGGTTGATCCATGAAGGAGGGGATGCTTGAATAGAGGTGTGAACAAAAATGTAGTCATGCTGGGTATGGATTTATCATTAGGACATAGGCTGTTCCCATGTCTCTACTATTTCTCATAACTTAATGCATTGTGTCATATAAATGCTGTACAGGCATACCTCATTGTATTGTGCTTTGCTTTATTGAGCATTGCAGATATTGTGTTTTTTACATATTGAAAGTTTGTGATAACCCTGTGTCGAGCAAGTCTATTGGCACCATTTTTCCAACACCATGTGTTCACTTCATGTCTCTGTCATATTTTAGTAATTTTCATAATATTTCAAACTTTTTCATTATTATTATATCTGTTATGATAATCTGTGATCACTGATATTTGATGTTACTATTATAATTATTTTGGGACTTCAAGAACAG
>JAQZBX010028700.1:0-27686 GCA_029593785.1 Cabassous unicinctus
GGAACATAGGGCATTGGAATTGTTCTGCATGGTATTGCAGTAACAGATAAAGGCCATTTTGCAGTTTTTCAAAATCTATAAAATGTACGGTGTAAAGTATAAATCGTAAAGAAAACTCTAGACCATGATTAGGAACAATGCTTCAATATTTGTTCATCATTGTACCACATAAAAAATATTATTAATAAGGGAAATGTGAGAAGGGGAGGGGGTGGGGTATATGGGAATCCCTTATATTTTCGATATAACTTTTCTGTAAGCTAAAACTTTTAAAAAAATAAAGTTAAAAAAGAAAACATAAAAAAGAGAGTAATTGCGAGGGTGCAGGTCAGACATTTATCTGCACAGTGGGTGCACATAGTATGCCTCAAGGAAAGTTCACTCTTTTTCAGTGAGGGTAAATGGTTTGCCTAACACCACAAAGCCAGCTGTGGTTGGATTCAGACTCAAAGCAACTCCTCCAACTCCAAGGTCTTTCCACCATTCTAATCTTCCAGAGTGTGCACACACATGTACACATGCACACACCATTCCTGTCTCTTCTCTCAAGGGCCTCCACATTTTTTTTTAACGATTTCTTGAGAACTTCTTACAGGAAAACACACAATGTGTGAGACACTTACACACACTATTCTCTCATTTCTCTAGAATTTGGAACTTAGTTATATACAAAATATACTGCTGAAATATGTTCCTGCATTCAACAGTGCAAAGATGCAATGAACAATAATTCTGACATGTGAAAGCTTTCATCTGATAGTGCTCCCCAGACTCTCTTAACCCATTTACTAGGTGCTCATCAGTGATCTTAAGAACAGCATCCATATTCATTCTCCCATCCTGAGGATTCTGAGATGGTGTTGCCCACTCCCCCTCTAATTGAGAGGAGGCTTTGACCCATGGGGCAGATGGATGGGACTCTCTTGCTTGCAGTTGTAGACTTTCTCGGTTCCTTGGGATGGTGGTTGTCCATCATCATCTCCTTGTTAGTTGTCTTGGGTGAGTCCAATGAACTGGAGAGCAGGTATTGCAACTCTGTTGAATTTAAGGGCCCAGCTGGCACACGGACAGCCCAGAGATTAAAGTCTCTTGGACATACACCTACAAACTCTACTGCTAGAGGTTCTGAGGGCATGGAAAGGAAAATACAGGTGAAATATGGGGGAATTTTGGGGTCTTGGGAATTTTCCTGAATGACATTATAATGACAGATATGGGCCATTACATATCTTGCCATAACCTACAAAATTGTGCGGGAGAGAGTGTAAACTACAGTGTAAACTATAATCCATGCTTAGTGGCAATGTTTTAAAATGTTTTCTTCAATTGTAACGAATGTACCACACTAATGAAAGATGTTGTTAATGTGGGAAAATGTGGGAGATGTAGGAAGCGCGGCATATGGGAATCTCCCATATTTTTGTGTAACATTTATGTAATCTAAATACCTTTTTAAAAAATAAAAATAAAAAATATATTAAAAAAAAAAAGAGAGCAACATCCACTTCCTTCTTCCTCACTCTTAACTGGAACCTGTCTGCTACTTTCCACGGAAGGAAGGAAGAAACATGCCTAGGACCAAATACTTAGTCTCTCATTCACTCAGACTGTCCCCTGAGTTTGCACAGGTAAGCTGTAATGCAACCAACTACCATTACTGAGTTTTTACATTGTGACTAGCACGGGCTGAGCATGAGTTAATGAAGCAGTCCTGCCACACTTGGATAGGTGTGGAAGTATTGCACATTATCAGACAGAACCCAATCTCATCCTAACCTATGGGGAACACCTTCAGAGTCCACAGAGTGATTCAGACTGTCTATATTGTTCCAATCAGGTTTCTTTTCAATCTATTTAGTGCTCAGATGGGTCTTCCTTCCTTGTTCCTTTCATTTCTATTTCTTCCTAGAAAAAAAAAAAGGCTTTTCCTACTATCTGCTAGCTACCATTCTGCCATGGTGCTTGTGTGCATGTGTACTGCTTTTGTATCAGAGTGGGAAAATAATCTTTCTTTAATCAATTTTATTGAAACATATTCATAAACTCTACACTCCATCTAAAGTGTACAATCAATGGCATTTCGTATAATCACAGAGTTGTACATTCATCACTTCACTCAATATTAAAACATTTTTATTACTCCAGAAAAAAAAGAAGAAAACAACAAAAAAAACCCAAAACAAATAAATAAACAAACCAAAAAACCCTACCCCTTAGTAGTCACCTCTCAATCTTTCCTGCCGTACATAACTGCTAATTTATTTCCATATCTATAATTTATTTGTTTTTACACTTTGTACAGATGGAGTCAAATAATACATAGTAAGTTTTGTATAGTTTTTTTCCCACTGAGCATACTTCCCTGTTTTTTTTTTACCATTGATGGAAGCTTATGAAGACATCAGTCTACACTACTGTCCATAGCTTTCTTTGGTTGTATTTTTGCCCAAATCTCACCCTTATATTAACATTTTGTAACATTAATGTACATTTATTCTGTTTCAGAGAAAAACATTCTTATATATAAATTATTAACCATACTCATTTTTCACAAGAGTTCACTATCCTATACAGTCCCATGTTTCCTTTTTAGCTTTCCTTCTAGTGATATACATGACCTGAGACTTTCCCTTTCAACCACTATCATACCCATGTATTAGTGCTGCTGATTACAAACACTGGTGTGCATTCACTGTTTCTATTCATTTCCAAACATTTACAAACGACCTTTTTCTAATTCTGCACAGATTAAACCTCGTCTTTCTATTCTCTAACCTCATTCTATTTTCTGGTGATTTTGATCCCATGAGTGTGCTCATTATATTTAGTTCATAACAGCAAAATCATACAATATTTGTCCTTTTGTGTCTGGCTTGCTTCACTTAACATAATGTCCTCTAGATTCATCCATGTTATCATACGCTTCACTTCATTTCTTCTTACAGCTGAATAATATTCCATTGTATGACTAAACCACAATTTATTGTGTTCATCCATTTGTCAGTTTATGGACACCTGAGTTGTTTCCATCTTTGGGCAATTGTGAATAATGTCACTATGAACATTGGTGTGCAGATGTCTGATCATGTCACTGCTCTCAGTTCTTCTGGGTATATACCTAGCAATGGTCTTGCCAAGTCACATGGCAGATCTATATCTAACTTCCTTAGGAACTACCAAACAGACTTCCACAGTGGCTGTATCATTCTACATTTCCACCAATGGTGAATAAACGTTCCTATCTCTCTATGTCCTCTCCAACACTTTTAGTTTTCTGTTTTTTTAAAGTGGCCATTTTAGTAGGTATGAAATGATATCTCATTGAAGCTTTGATTTGCATTTCCCTAACAGCTAGCAATGTTGAGCACTTTTTCATGTGTTTTTCTCCATTTGTATTTCTTCTTTGAAAAATGTCTATTCAAGTATTTTGCCCATTTTTTAATCGGGTTGCTTATCCTTTTATTGTTGATTGTAAGATTTCTTTATATTTCATGGATATCAAACCCTTGTTGCACATGTGGTTTCCAAATATTTTCTCCCATTAAGTAGACTGCCTTTTTACCCTCTTCATGAAGTCCCTTTAGGTGCAAAAGTGTTTAATTTTGAGGAGGTTCCATGTATCTATTTTTTCTTTTGTTGCTCATGTTTTGGGTGTAAGGTTTAAAAGACCCCCACCTGTCGGAAGATGTTTTCCTACATTATCTTCTAGAAGTTTTATGGTCCTGGCTTTTAAGTTTTGGTCTTTGATCCATTTTGAGTTGATTCTTGTATAGGGAGTGAGATAGAAGTCTTATTTTGGGTATGGATATCCAGTTGTCCCATTCCCATTTGAAAATAGTCTTACCTCCCTCCATTATTAGAGGAAAATGGGGTTTTCCAAATAGAGGAGCCCTTTCCTGCTCATAGAATCTCTCCAGCCAACTAGTGCTAAGGAATGAAGGATACAAAGCATAAGGATCTCAACCTGCTGTTCTTCCATCATCACACTTACTATTTATGAAAACTCTATGAGGTAGTTATTTGAAGCATCATTTTACAAGTGAGGACACTATTCTGTGAGAACAATCAATTTGTCAGAAGCAGTGCAACTAGAAATTGAATTTGGAATTGAATCCAGTTAGGCTAAGTAAACCATGTGAAGTTGGTATGCTTGGGTGGATTTAGTAATTGACAGAACCGCTTAAATCCAAAAACTAGGCTTATGTCCATTACACTATGCCTCCCTTTCTATGTATTTTAAGATAAGTTACCACACATAGTTTATATAATACTTACCACTGTGCTCATTGGAATCCAAGTTTTTCTCTCTATATAATATTTAATAATGACTCAAACTAATCCAGCAATTATGTGAAAAATAAAAGCATCAGAAACCTGAAATTAATGGAAGTAAAAATTTTCAGATAAATTCATTTTTGTCTACTAGTTTTCTTTTAGGCCAAACTGCTTTCTCATCTGTTTATTTTCCTGGGATTGCAGTACCCTATCATATCACTTATCATACCTTCAGTATTCTCCAGAAATTGACGTATGTACAAAACTTTTTGAAAAGTAATGAGAGTATTACAGTGGTCAGATATATACACCACAGAACAAGAGTCAAAAAGTACCCTGGCTTCACTGGAGACACGAATCAGTTTCTGGATATAAAAGACATTCAAAGCCTTATTGACATTTAAAATGAATCATTATTTAAATTGCCATTTAAAATTAATCATTTTTTAAAAAATCTGTTAACACTTTCAAGGTTGAATGAAAAACTCTTCTGTCTTTACTCATATTGGAAGATGACTGTTTGACAACTCAGGATGGTAATATTGTTTCTGAAGTTAAACTTTGGTCACACACGAGGTGGAATTTACCATGAAAATTATGTAGGTCATGTAAACATTGTTTCTGGCTTTCAGAAAATATTGAGGACTTCACCATTTCCCATTGGAAAATAATGCCAAGCAAATGAAACTCAGGAAAGGGGATTATTTAAAAAAAACCCACAGTATTCTCCTGGCTTCTCTTTCTGTTTACTCATTACAGCCATTATATTTACAGAACAATTAAAGCAAGGAAAATTATCATCAAGAAACCTCCTAGATACTCTTGGAAGAATTCATTGAATCCAGGAGTTGTGATTCTTACCCTCATTACTTAACATGCAGGACAGTCTGATGTTTATGGATATCTTCAAAAAGAATGACTTACTTTACTAAGTAAAGAATTATTATTCTCTAGTAAATAAATACACCACAAGTAAGTTAATGATACATTTCTGCATGCCTATGTAAGAAACCTCAGTGCACATGGCTTGTTCCCATTACCTTAGACCCACGGTTCTCCGACTTTAGCATGCAAAGGTCACCTGGGCGGCTTGTTAAAGCACATTGCTGGGCCTCATCCCTAGAAATTCTGGGGCTGGGGCTGGGCCAGAGCATTTACATTGTGCTTTTCCAAAAAAGTTCCTCAGTGCCACTGATACTGCCATTCTGGGGACCGCACTTGGAGAATCACTGTCATAAACTATCAAAAACTGTTAGGAAAAAAATTATCATTTTAAAATAAATGTTTAGCATTTTCTTGGAGAAATATTGCTGCTTCAACATTTTCAAACTGCTGCTTCATTTCCCATAAAGATTACTTATCTAGGAGGAAAATGGAGGACTTTCTAGTTCTTTTCAAAGTTATAACAGAAATTCTTAAATCCACGAGGGATGTTTAAGCTGAAGAACAGAGAATAAAGGGAAACAAGGTCTTCAGACACATGTAGAGCTGTCATGTAGAAGAGGGAATAGACTGTTCATGTTGCCCCACAAGCAGAACTTAGGTAAATCAGGAGAAATTAAGAAGAGTCTCATTTTGGTATATACAGGGTCTCTGGACCTGGTAACATTGGGCAATAAGGACTTTTCTGTCAGTGGAAATATCTAGTCAGCCCTGGAATAGTCTCCTGGCAGGAAAATTGTAGAAAAGATTCCCACATTAGACTATCTTATTTTCAAATCTAAGAGTTTATGCTTTTTGATGACTGATACAGAATTTTAAAAAGTATAACTGAGGGGTTCAAAGAGACTAGATATATAAATAAAGCATGAATACATTTAATCTCCATTTATAAGAAGTATTTAAGACATTTGGATGCTGTACGTGGTGGAAAATAATGGCTCTTCCCAACTTGTTTTCATCTTTTTTTTTTCTGGGAAAATTGTTCCTTAGCCAGACTATATTTCTTAGCTTCCCTTGTGACTAAATGTGGTCAAGTGTGGCCATGAGGCTATGCCCTAAACAATGATATATAAATAGAAATAATGTACACAATTTCGACCTCACTTAATAAAAAGGGCTTGCAGTATACTGGCTTTTTCTCTTGCCTTCCTAGTGGCTAAAGAAGTTGGTATTTGATGTTCCCTGGAAGTCTTGTTTTGAAAGTGGCAAAGCTGACCACTAGACTAGGTTTATGAGAATAATTTCTGGAGCCAGAGTCCACCTACCCACCCTTCATTGAGAAAGAAAAGAACTAACTTCTTTGAAAATTAATTTGCGGGTCTTCTTGTTACAGCAACGTACCTTTTCTCAAAGGTATAAAGGTGTTTTTGGAATAGTTGCTGCCTTAAATACAGGAAAAAAGGCCTATATTTGGAAAGTGGCCTAATGATGTAACAATGATTTGTACAACTGTGGAACTGAAAGGACACTACTTTTTTTTTTTTAAGGATTTATTTATTTACTTTTTTCCATTCCCGCCCCCCCACCCCAGGACACTACTTCTTTACATTCCATAAAGTTCCTCCTGAGTAGCAAAGGCACTATGCGTTAAGAGCAGTCCTCAAAGAAATTTCATTAGCTAATAAAATGGACCAAAATTATGGCTATCTATCCCATGATAATATTATTGTAAAAAGATAAGATTCTCTAAATAGAGTGTTTACAATATAACACTATTTTTTAAAAGATTGCACATTAGATTTCTCATTTACATATTAGGGTGTGGTCTAGCACAAAGTCTATGACACCTAGAATATGTCTATATTTCACAATTCCAAACAATATATGATATTATTAGATAATTCAGTGGAACTTTGGGCATAAAATTTACAGAAATTCAATCATCTCTACTTTTTGTTTTATTAATGGCACCATTAATAATTTGTAATGCTTATTTTGAGTGTCTTAAGTATTTTAACACTGAACTGTATCACCATATCCTCATTATCTCTAGAAAATAAGAGTTTTATGTAATCATTTTATGTAAGAGGAACCTGAGGCACACAGAATGGTCTTTGTGAAGTCACAGAACTAGTTAATAGCAGAGGCCTAAGTTTGACCCTTTTGTTTGTTGACTGCTCAGTCTTGTTTGGACTCTCATTAACAATGCCAATTTTGTTAATTTAGTTGGCTTGCATGGTAAAGTGTTATAATAATAGCCCCCAATTAATTACTGCTACAATTAATTACTTGTATAGTCCCTCTTACATTAGTCTGGGCTTGTGTATGTGACTTGCTTTGGATGCAATGGATGCCAGCAAGCAAGAGGTTAACAGACAAGTGAGAAAAGTGAGAAACCTTCTGAATTGCCACCTGGGCAGTCTGACTGTTGGGAACACTGCTGCCATGTAGAAGTCTGGGCTAGCCCACTGGAGGCCAAGACCATGTGGTGCAGAGAGAACTCTGCCTGGCGGAGGCCTTGAGCTGACCCATCAGCTGACTTCAGTTACAAGGGTGACCCCAGGAAAGCCCAGTTGGTGAACTACCAGGCTGGGGCTGGCCTAAATGGAAACAAGTAAAGCAATTGTTCTTTTAAGTCACTAAGTTTTGGGGTAGTTCATTTTGCAGCATTACATAACTGAAACAACTTGCAGTTCAATGCAAGCTTCTCTAAGTGCATGTACTATTATCTGAGTTGTCAAGAATCTGACACACTTATTTCCACGACACTTACTTAGGTCCAAATTATGTTACATGTACAAGTGTGTTATGTTTTAAACATTCATTTCTATAACCTGGCTAGCTGTCCACATCTTTAAGTTATGGTCATCTAGAAATGAAATTCTATCCCATTCTTTTTAGCTCTCCTAGGTTCCCTTCAAGGGCTCTACTCAATACATTTTGAACTTCATTATTTCTTTTAGATCTTGTTTCATTTGAAATCTTTCAGGAAACTAGTTGAGAACTTAATAGCTACAAAAGAGTTTATGTAGGTCTTAAAATTGCTTACTTAATTTATCGAGATATTTCATTCTTATTATGTGCACTTTTCTGCATGTGGATTTTATTTCATACAAAGTAAAAAAAAAAAGCTTACCTAGAAGGTAGCCAGAAAATCAAGAGAATTTAGCACAGTATTTGCTAAACCCTTTGTTTGGCCATCTTTTTAAGAGAAGAATGTCAAAGTTTTAGCAGGAGGGTTTTGTTGTTTTGTTTTTCCAACTTGGGGAAGAGAAGATGACCAAACTGGTTTTTCACTTTTATGGGCAGAGAGTAAAGAATATGTGACTATTCTGTGACCATCAATTCTCCTGAGAGCAGGCGCTGTCACAAGGAGAGTAAAAGAAATTGTATAGGTGGAGCCAAATATCTGCCCCTACCCCCAACATGCTGTCTTTGACACATACATCACAGGACCCCAATTACTGCACTCAATCTTAAAATATAAGTGGAGTTGTGGGATATTGTGTGTTGAACAGTTTACAGGGCAGCGTGGTTTTAATTTAATATCTTCTTTTTGAAAAAAAGAAAATTGCATACTGCATAACAGTGATGAAAAGGCTTAGTGGGTTATAGGGTTTGTTTTTGGAACCCAGCTTTTGATAACTCTTACTTGGAATGTCCTTCCCGGCTTGTCTATATATAGTAACACTGGCACAGAGAGTTAGTGTATTTTCTTTTAAAGTCAAAGAAAGTTGGAAAGTTGATGTCTACCCGTGTTCAAACTCTGCCATGGCATGTATATCTTATTGATATTTGAGTCTGTTCACAGAATGTAGTCATAATAAGAATGTCCTTTGATAAATTAGTAAGTGTAAAAAAGAATGAATAAATGAAATGTGCTTTAACCAAATTCCCTCCTTCTCTTTGATTTACTTTCCCTGTAATATTCTCTATATCATGTATAGTACATGTCTGGCTAAAGTGACCACTGACTTAAAAGCAGGCAATGTCATTTTGAGCCAAACTTTCTGAAAAATAATAAGCGGAATTTGAATAGTGTGATCTGCAAACAGGTTGCAATGCTCATTTACATTTGTTACAAAAGGCTTTTAAGATATGTGTTGTTATTATTATTTCTATATAGATAAGGGGACAAATTCAGAGAGTTAAGTGACTTATGCAAATTCACACAGCTAGTAAGTGGAAGCAATGGTTCTCAAGTCATGCAAGGCTGTTTTTCCTTTATACTATCTTTCTGAAGATGGAAGCCATAGTACGCTGCCCAGCTCGACTTCCTCCCAGGACTGAGCCATTCATTTCCTCAGCTGCTGTGAGTTAATGGTTGACAGCTGTCAATGGAGTCCTTCTTTGAGACTTTCCCTTGGGTGCAGAAAATGGCCTAGCCCAAGATCACACCCCTTGGAGGGTGTCAGTCTATATCCAATAAACTGGTTGATGTGAAGGTATAAAAACCCTGGCCATCTGCCCTGATTCTGTATAAATCTGAAGGGCCATCCCAACTCCAGAGCATCCTCAGTATGATTGGCTGATGCCTTTGTTACAGCTACATCACAATTCCATTGGCCAGTCCAGAGCATGGGACAGATAACCATAATTTTGGTTTATATTATGTGCTGCTGGGATTTATTTCAGGACTGCTTCTAATGCATGTGGACTTTTACTCAGGAGGTTCTTTATAAAATGTAAAAAATTAATGCCCTTTCAATGTCAACAGTTGTACAAATCATTGATACATCATTATGCCAGTTTTCCAAATGTAGATTTTTTTCCTTGTATGTAAGGAAAAAAAAAAAACTTACAAAAATATCCTCAAACCTTACTGCATTAGGTAGGGAGAAGAGTATGCTGCCGTGACAAAAAGACCCACAAATAGTGTTCAGATAAGTTAGTTTCTCTTTCAGTGAAAGGTGGGTAGGTAGGCTCTGGCTTCAGAAATTAATCTTGCATATCCAATCTAGTGGTCAGCTCTACCATTTTCAATATAAGTTTTCCATGGCAGCTCCAGATGTCAACATCTTCAGTCAACATTGGAGACCTTGGCCTAAACTGTGGAATAGTTTATTAATTAGGAGATGCTCATCTTTGTTCTGTTTTCTTAGGTAGGTTACTATCTGGATGTGGGATTACTCTCCTCATCTAGCAATATTTATAATAATCCTTCCTCTGAGGCTATCTGTATAGTCAGTAACTCAACCACCTCCAGAGGGGAAATACACATCAGAAAACAGAGGTGTACTTTGGATGGTACCTTTTCGGTCCTCATACTGAATTGCTCATGTTGAGTTTGGGGGAGATCACCAGCATTAACCCATCCTTTAGCATTTCTAAAATATTTTGGGTCATCGTGTTTTCAAAGGATTACAACTCCATTTCCAGAGGTTAGAAAATCACACCATTTGTTTCTCTGTTTGCCTCTACTACACAATAATAAAATACAGGCAAATTACCTAATACCAATGAGTACTTGTCTGGTCTTGAGCAAGTCAAAGATCTCTTTTGGCCTCTTTAGCCTCATCTATACAGTTCATTCACAAGTGATTTATGTCCTGTTCAATACTAAAATTTTGTAAATTCTCTTAATTGCTCCTAATATTTAGGATTGTATATACATCATTGCTTTGATATGCTCAGACACTTTAGCTCAGAGCAATACATTATTTTTGTGTCTACAATATGAAATACTAAATCGAAGGAACAGGAAATTTCTTATGCTGTAATTTTGATCCACAAATGAATGGGACAATGAATGAATGAGTATGCTTCTTGTTAGGAACAAATACAACCTCTTTAATCCATGATAATGAAGTTATGATGAGGTCTCTGACCTGAGTCCCAGGGTACTCAGAACAGCATTTGGTACTGACAATGCCCCACAGGACCAAGTGTGTTTGTCTTTCATCCTAGCTTTGGAAAGGGAGTGGGTTGGATGTGAATAGACATGAATTTGTCTGGGAAGGGGCCTCAAAGGCACTGATTAGCCAGGGAAGTCTTAATAATTAGAGTGACTATAATAGAAAAGTTAGCTCAAAAGACATGGATAACAGGGTACAAAGATAAAAAGAATATATGGGCCTGTATCTAGGGAGTATATTTAGCAAACTTGTTTTATTATTATTGTTAATTATTATGGGATAAAGTGCTTGAATTTAAAATGCTACGTCATCAATCCAAGAAGAAGGTGCTGGAATGAAGAACAGTAGGATGTTTGACAACATTGCAGAGTGTTTAAGTGGGAAGCAGCATTGGGGGCTTTATAATTTGCTGTTTTACTTATGTGTTTGGCTTCTGCTGCAACCAGATAGCATAAATAGATTTCTCTGGTGTTTTGAACCCAAAAAGGAATAGAATTCACCCAGGCTTCACTACAGATATGTGAATATCTTGAATTGGTTCATTGCAAGAGAAACGTGTGCTTTGGATTTTTATTTACAATAGTGATGATATTTTGGCTGAATTGGTCTCCTTTAAGATTTGGGCATTTATTTGAGAAACAGTTTCCTGGGTTTAAGAAAAACAATATATATCCATGGAATAGAATTTTTAACATCTTTAGAGATAAATGGCACAGTGGTTTGTTTAATAAGAAAATATCTGTTGACAAGTAATAATAATTGTTAAAGTTTAATTGAAGGATTAAGCAAAGTTTTTCCACTTAGTTTTTTCTTGATCTATTTAGATAGTAATTATTGCTTGCGCTTAGAGATATTGTTATACATTTATGAAAAAGAGAAAAATGCTGTACTTCTTTTGTCCTTAAAGTGATCTCTGCTTTTTGTTTAATTTTCTTTTGATATGAAATTCATAACAAATAAATGTATATGTACAGAAAATCTTGTGTTCAACTCAATTATTTTTATATATTAATTACACCCTTGTCATAACCATCTAAATTGAGATATAGAATGTTACCAGTAACCCAGAAGCTTCCCACTCTTACTTCTATCATACAAATTAATTTTGCCTGTTTTTTAAATTTATATAAATGTAGTGATTCAGTATGTATTTTTCTTTGGCTTCTTTCACTCAATAGCGTGTTGGTGAGATTTATCTATGTTTCTGCATGTACAAATAGATTATTTGTTTTCATTGCCATGCAAAATTCCATTGCAACAATATTTTAAATTTTTTACCGTTCTATTGTTGATGTATATTTGGGTTGTTTTCCGTTTTTCACTATTACAAATAATGTTGCTGTCAACTCTTTGTACATGTCTTTCAGTACACGAATGTACACATTTCAATTCCCAGGAGTGTAACTGCTGTATCAACTGTTTCTATGTTTAGCTTTAGGAGATATTGCCAAATAGCCATTCCAAAGAAATTACACCAATTTACACTCTCATTGGTAATCCACCTCCCTCTGACCCCTAATTTCTGGTGAATATATAGTGTTGTCACATTGTGGTTTTAATCTGTTTTTACCTGATGGCTAATGGTGTTAGGCACTTTTTCATGTGCTTATTAGCCTTTTGGGTATCTTGTTTTGTGAGATGCCTGTTCAAATGTTTACCCATTTTTTTTTCTCTTGGGTTTTCTGTCTCTTTCCACTTTATCTGTAGAAATTCTTTGTATATTCTATATATGTTTTCTGTATCGAATGTATATATTTCAAATCTACTCTCCCTTTGAAACTATCTTTATGGGTATTTCGATAAATAGGAAAACTTAATTTCTATGAGGTTCAATTTATCAGTTGCTATCTTTGGTTAGTGCTTTTTTGTGCTCTTTAAGATATCTCTCCTATGTCAAAGTCATGAAGATGTTCATCAACATTATCTTACACAAGCTTTATTTTTTATATTTCACATTTGGGTCTACATACCATCTGGAATTGACTCATGTGTACTGAGGACATAATGATCAAGATTCATTGGCTCAACTTTTCCCACAGCAATGGATGCCACTAAGATCATAAGTCTGGTGACTGCATGCATGTGACTGTTTGTGGACTCTATTTTATCCCATAGGTCAGTTTCCCTATTCTTATATTGGTGCCATTAAGTCTCAATTATTGTGACCTTTAGATAAAACCTGATATCTGGTAACGTAAACACTCTAATTTTGTTCTTTTTCAGGATTACCTTGCCTGGGGTTGTCCCTTTGCATTTGCATATGAATTTTAGAATGAAGATACCAATTTCTATAAAAAATAATGCTATGATTTTGATTTAGAGTGCATTGAATATTATATAATTTGGGGGGCAATGGGCATATTTATTATATTAAGTCAACTGCTCTGTTTATTTAGCTTTCCTATCGTTTTTCTCAATAATATTTTGTAATTTTCCTTGCAAATATTTGCAGTTTTCATTAGATTTATAACTAGGAATTGAGTTTTAATGCTATATTTAATGGTTCCTTTTAAAATTTTTATTTTCTAATTATTTATATCCAGCAACCATGCTAAATTTACTTATTAATTTTAATACTTTATCTGAAGATTCTTTTGGATTCATTATGTACACAATCATGTAATTTGTAGAAATGTCCATTCATTTGCTTTTTCCATACCTTGTAACTTTTATTTTCTTTGTAGTGATATTGCTCAGGCTAGGATATCCACCACAATGCTGAACAGAAGTAGTGATATAAAGATGCCCTTACGTTGTTCCCAGTCTTGGGGGCAGGGTGTTGATATTTCATTGTTAAAGATGGTGTTTGCCATAGGTTTTTGTCTCTTTATAAGATTAAGCAGCCTTTCTTCCTAGTTAGCAAAAACTTGTCATGCAAGGAATTAAATTTTATCAAAAGCTTTTCCTGTATATTGAGGTGATAATGTACTTGTTCTCTTTTATTCAGTCAATGTGGTGAGTTAGATCAATTGCTTTCTGAATGGTAAACTTTTCTTACGGACCTAAAATATACCATACCTGGCTTTGATGTATTGTCTGTTTTATGATTTGACTTGTTACCATTTTGTTTTGGTGTTTTGCAACTATATTTTTGAGCGAAATTTGCCCGTGATTTTCCTTTCAAATAATGTCTTCTTCAAGTTTTAGAGTAAAGGCTATGCTGACCTCATAAGGTAAGCTGGAAATTGTTCCTTGTTTTTCTCTTCTCTGAAAATGTTTGTGTAAAATTAGTGTTATTTCTTCCTAAACGTTTGGAAGAGTTCATCAGTGAAGCCATCTGGGCCAAGGTTTTCTTAGTGTGAAGACTTTTAGTAACATATTCAATTGCTTTCGTAGGTATCGGGCTAACTGAATTTATATTTCTTTTTCGGTCAGCTTTGGTATATTTTATTATTATTATCCCTGGGCAATGCTTTTCCATTTCATCGAAATTAACGAAAAGCTGACTAGGACCATATTTCATTATACAAAACAAAAGAAATTTATAAATATCATCAGTTACATCAAATGTATTCAATATTATGTAACATTGATAGGGTATGTTAGCAACAGGTAAAACTCTTTATACTACTTTGATTAAATGCCCTTATTTCTCAATTGGATATTAGATTAATTAAAATAAGAATATGTTTTTGATAAAGATTATTAGTAACTCGCATCTTCCACATTTTAAGAAATGTGTAAGCCACATGGTTCCAAAGAAGTCTTGTTTTTTTTCTTTTGCTACCATATGTGCTTGAGTTCTTCCCATGGTTTCCTTAATTATTTCTATTCCCTGGATAACACTTGTTTTTAAGGTTGAGAAGTTTTCTACAATGAAAAGCTTCTTTATAACTGTAAGTTTAATTAGGTATAAAATTCATGCCTTCATTTGTATATCAAAATTTCATAAAATATGCTATATTGTATTTATTGCATATGCATTAGCCACTGTCTAGAATTTCAGAGTTTTAATATGCACATTCATTTTTCTCAAACATTTAGATAAGAGAAACACAAAAATGATCAATTCATCTAGTTATTTCAAGAGAATTAATACAGTTTGTAGCCCCTCCACAAATATCACCCCAGGTTGTAAACTCCCTTCAGTACTATTGCCTTTCTCTCCTTAGAAATGGGTTCAGAGTAGAGCAAACCACAGGTAAACTCCTAGGGTTCAGTCATGATGGTGCCATGAGGTGAGGAATTGGCAGGGCAACGATCAGGAACTGGGTCAAGACTATTAGCGAGGACCCCACCCATTCAAATCTAGGGTAATTTGTATGTAGCCCAGAGGCGAGGACTACACAGGCTGTCTTTATTAGAAGATGGGTTATACAAGCTCTGGGCAGGCTCCCATTCTTTGTGGCTATCCAGGCAAGCCATCTCACCTATTTAGTGTGGCCGGGTCGACCAAGGAAAGCACTGACAAATGGGTGCTTTTCATGGCTAATCCTGGCCCTGACTCACTCCGTGACCTCTCTTGGTGTGTTTCTTCAGCTGGAAAGTGGAGAAAATAATAATGACCTATTTAACAAGGGGTGTTGTGTGGGTTAACAGTTAATAACATGTTTCACAAGACAAGGCAACATTGAGCTCCTAAATACTAATAAAGAGTTTCTCCACACGACAAAGTAAATTAGTGCTTCTCTTGAAGAAAACCCAATATACCACCAGAACATGAACATTACAAAGCAGTTGAAATAAGGTGAGTTTTTACTTGACAGAAGTTTCTCTTTCAAAAATGATACTCCACAGTATTCCTTTGGATAGTTAGCTCACCTTTTTAAATTTGAAAGCTTTTTAAAAAGTTATCCATATCTATTATATTATTTTAGTGTTGGATGTTTATAATACATTTTCGGTATTCTTAGACATGCTTTCTATCCCCCCCAAATTTACTAATAATAAAGTATTAAACATCATACAGTTTGTCACCTGTATATAATTATCAGGTTTCTATAAGGTCATCATATAAGCTTTTTTGTTACTTTGGTTGCCTCATCATGAGGGATTCTTGTACTGCTTGGAGAAATTATGTTAAATTTAATGAATTTGAGTTTATGTATAGCTTTCTAGGATTCTATACATGCCCCATCAAATATACTTCCTACAGGTCAGCATTGTGTCAGCCTACTTGTAGGTAAAATTATATATGCCTGACAAATTAATTCTCCCTTCGTATAATGCTTTCTATTTCCTTTGTGTCTACTTGTTTTATTATTCACAATGAAGAAGAGGCACAGATTTAAATGCAAAAGAATTATGAGTCATGAGTCACATTATTAAAAGAAAATAAAAAGATAGTGATAATTTCTAGCCATGAAATTGTACTTATTGAATTCTGGAATTGTTGTTGACATTACCAAAACAATGTAAAGTATAAGGACAAATAATTATATTGTAAATGAATCTGCAAATTAAAAAAATGAATGAAATGTTTAGTAAGGATTGCTAAAATAATTTGAAAAGCATGAAAAAGACAGCCCAATTAGTTACTCAAAATTTTCCCTGAGTATGGTTTATGGTCTATGGTTCTTACTATGCTATTGACTATTGTCTTTCTGCCAATTTTTGGCTATTTTGATGGGAAGTTGAGAGGCTTTCTGTAATACACATCTTATTTGATTGTTGCAAATAAACGACATCCAAACTCATAAGCTCACTTGACCTTTATAAGTTCCTTGAGTAATACCAAGTAATGTATAATCCTTTTCTTTAAGTATAGTGGGAAAGTGAGAGTCTGAGGTCTGTTCAATTAGTCATCTTTTCATTTTTCAAAAAATATTTATGAGGCATAACCATTGTCACACAGCTAGTTAGAAATTATGCTAAGACTTTCTTTGAAATTTCAGCTGCGTCCCCCACCCCGTACCAATTTTGCCATACTGCTCTCCACTTTTTGCCATCTAGATTATCTTTGTTCATCCTTCAATCATATCTCTCTACTCCTACCTTATTTCTACCACCTGACAGTAAAGAAAGGAATATGATTTGCATTATGTGAAAGTGGTAAGTAACTAATTGCTTATTTTTGATTGTCGGTTCATTAAAATGTCCGACCTAGAATCAGATATCAATTCTCTAAAACAACATAAATTAAGGCAAGCCACAAAATTGTAAGAAAACTGTGCTACTCTCACCAGATATGGTGATTAAACTTTTCTACTAGAAATGAGTCTTGGGATAAGATCTTTCCAGAAAAGCTTCTGGCAGATCATAAGTGATATAATTCTGAAATTAATTTCTGCTATGAAATCATTTTTAAACTTCAACTAAAGGTAATATTCCATTATAAGCACAATGAGAGCAAGGACTTGCTTTTATTATGACTGCTCTGTCCCACTGCTTTCAACAGTGCCCAGTATTTTCAACATAACGTTGGAATGAGTCTATATAAAAGTAAGGATATGAGGACTATTATCAAAGGATTGTTCTCAAGGACACACCTCATGAGTTTCATCACTCTGATCCTGGGCATGGTGGTTGGAAACTGTATTCTCTATACCTACATCTTCCCCATTTATAAGGGCAAATGCTAGGTTGAATATATGTTACTAGAGTAAAATTAAAAAAAAAAAAAAATCTATGGAACTGCACAACACAGTGGACCCTGAGTTAAACCACAGACTATAGATAATAGTCCAATTATAAAAATGTGCTTTCATCATTTGTAACAAATGTACCACACCAATGCAAAGTGTTAATAATAGGGTGGTAAATGGGAATTCTGTATGGTATGCATGATTGTTCTGTAAACCTACAACTTCTCTAAATAAAAAAATTCAATGAAAAAAACACCACCACCTCACTCTACTAGTTTCCTAAGACTGACATAACAAATTACCACTAGGTGGCTTAAAACAACAGAAATTTATTCTCTCAAGTTCTGGAGGCCAGAAGTCCAAAATCAAGGTGGAGGCAGGACCACGCTCCCTTTGAAGGGTCTAGGGGAGAACCCCTCCTTGCCTCCTCCTGCTTCTGGTGGCCCCTAGCATCCCCTGGCTTGTGGCAGCAGAAGTCCAATACTGCACTCTATCTTCTTTCTGTGTCTCTGAGTCCTCTCTTCCTCCTTTGCCACCACTGTTGCTGCTGCTTCTTTCAATGAGGACTTTCCTATGCTATAAGAAGGGAAAGGCCATATTACATAGAGGCTAAAATCTTGTGACATTGATTAAATTAGAGTTGGAATTTTTTGCTAGGTGGAAAAATGCTGCCCCCCACCCCACGATATTCATGTCCTAATCCCCAGAGTCTATGAATGCGTTACCTTACCTGGTAAAAGGAGGTTGGCAGATGTGAATAAGTTGATGGCCTTGAGATGGGAAGGTTATTCTGAATTATCTGGGTGGGTCCAACTTAATCACAAGGATCCTTATAAGAATGAGGCAGGGAGATCAAAGTCAGAGGAGATGTGACGATGGAACCAGAGGCTGCAATGATGCAGGTGCTGGTTTCTGTATGAGGGAGATGATAATGCCTTTTCCTGCCACTCTATCACCTCCTGGTAGTGCCTCTCATTAACTCCAAACAAACTGGAAGCCAGCAGAAACTGCACCCAAAGAAACCTTCGTTCCTCAGTAGATTGTGTCTAGAGCAGTGGTTCTCAACCAGGGAACTATTTTGCTCCCGGATGATATTTGGCCATGTCTAGAGACTTATTTGATTGTCACTATTGGGGGGTACTACTGACATCTAGTGGTTAGAGGCCAAGGATGCTGCTAAACATCTGACATCCTACATTCTGCAATTCAAAGTACAGCTCCCTATAAAATAGAATTATCTGGACCAAAATGTCAATAATGCCAAAGCTGACTAACACTGATCTAAAGTGAAAGAGATACCAATGCTTCTTTTATTACTTAATGGAACATTAAAAATAAATAAATGTCTTTTCATAAGTAAAGCATCTCTAGATAACCCAATAAGGTTGTTGTTTTTATAAACAACACTCAACCACAAGTAGGCCAATTTTGTATTTCATTATCTCTAATTGGTGGACATTTTTATATTTAGTTTGAAAAGATAGATAGATAGATAGCTAATGATGAGAGGAGAGAGAGGTGTCATCACTGAAGTACTATGGAATTAGGTAACATACAATCCACACAATGTAATTTCATGAAGATCACACCTATCTTTTGTCTCCCACACTTACCAGCAATGTGTTCTTGCAAACATAATCTCTACAAGCTTTAATTATATCCTGTAAAATGGATATAAAGCATCTCACTCATAGAATTCCTTTGAGTATTAAATGAGATAATAAATGTAAAAAAAAACCCACATTAACTGGCATTTAGTAAGCCCCCTACATATTGTAGCTATTGTTGCTGTTATTATTGTTTACTAACATTAGAATTTTGCAAGCAATTTACTCAGCTGTCCCTGGACATTTATGGTGTTTTATTGTGAAACACAAAGCAAAATCTCAGGCAAAACTGATGGAAATATGCCAGGGATATAACAGTCCATTTGATAAAAAAGGAAACAAATAAGGCATAAAAATAAATATCAGATTATACTCTTCATAAAATGAGAAAGCTGTGATGTTCTCTGTTCT
Source organism: Cabassous unicinctus (assembly GCA_029593785.1). Taxonomy (NCBI): domain Eukaryota; kingdom Metazoa; phylum Chordata; class Mammalia; order Cingulata; family Chlamyphoridae; genus Cabassous; species Cabassous unicinctus. Next base: position 19,555 of record JAQZBX010028700.1, read on the forward strand.
TTATTATATCTTATGTCAGTGGTGTGTGCCTGCTCTGTCATTTATTTAGCTTTTAAGACCCTATATCTGCGGTAGGTTAAATTTGAACACCAGACGGGGCCCTTGTATTCTTGATTAAATGAACACAATGACAATAACAATTTTCACTGTTTTCAGATAAATGAGGACCAATTCAAACCTCTATTCAACTCTATTTCACAGGAACCACCAACACTCTAGAATTAACGCCATGAAAAATCATGTAGGTGGAATACCCATGTCAGTTACTCAGGGCAGAGAGCTCCTGTAGCTACTATCAAATTTTCCTGAATGTCTTTTCAAGCTGAAAGACTTCCATATCAGTTTTAATTTGACCATACTCCTAAAACCTTATCCAATACACCTATCTAGAAATGTCTTCCTTATACACTTAAGGTTAAAGAATACCTAGCTTAGCTCTTTTGGGATTTTTTTCCACCAATAGCTTTAAAATTTTCATACTTTAAGACAATGAACACACACATACAGGAAGAAAAGAACACATACATTAAATAAAATAAATCCATTTATTGAAGAAGACCATGCAAACTTTTAAAAATGTATATGCTCATTAAATGCTCACAGAAATCATCATTTTATAGATGAAGAAACAGGCTTAGGGAGGCTAAGAAATTTGCCCACTATCACAGAGCTTATATGGAACACGACCCCTGAGCTGAGCCCTGACAGCTGACTGTAGAGGCAGGATTTTTAATCACTACACCACATGCTCTTGCATTCTGTATAGCTTACTCTTGTGCTACATACTGTCACATGTGACATCTCATTTAATTTAATGATCACAATAAATGTGTGATAAAAAATATTAGAGTTCTCAAAGGTAAGATTTGTCTGATTGGTTCTGGGCAAGAGGATCCCTGTCAGAATCTTAATTCTACCCTAGAAGGTACATGTCAACAGGGGAGTCAGCACTGGTTAAAGGAATCCAGACAATTCTGGGAAACCTTGCTGAGTTAGCAGGTCATTTGATTAATTTCAAAGAAATCCAACAGGTGGGTCATGACCTATAAAGGACTTTTGGCTTGCAAGCTAGCAGATACCTTGGAAAGCGATCCTAATGAACAGTAATAAGGGACAGGAAAGGATGTAACAGGTAAGAGTGCCAATGCAGAGGTACATGGATCTCATTGGTCACCACTGTTGGTGGTTGGAGCTCAATCCCATTGGAACTCTATGAGGATTGTCCACCCAGAGATCAAGGATGAGAAGTCTGTGCCTCCTGCTCCAGTCCTCCATGAGTCAAGGTTTACCCTGGTTATATAAATTCCCCTGCACTTTCAGGTAGCACATAAATGGTGTATACCCTCAGAAAAGCTCAAGAATTTTATTACCAAGTGTATTAGTCAGCCAAAGGGGTGCTGATGCAAAATACCAGAAATCTGTTGACTTTTATAAAAGGGTATTTATTTGGAGTAGAAGCTTACAGTTACCAGGTCATAAAGAGTCTAGCTCCAGGTACCATAAGAGGTACTTTCTCACCCAGTCATTGGCCACGTGTTGAAGCAAGATGGCTGCCAATGTTTGCAAGGGTTCTGCCTCCCCTCCCTCTTCCTCTTCAGGTTCCATGGTCCCAGCTTCTTCCAATATCAGCTATAGGCTGGGATAAGTCTTGTCTCTCTCCCAGGGCTCGTTCCTCTCCAGGCTCAGCTACTCTATTGTCACCACAAGGTCAGCTGCAGATGACCTGATAAGGGTCTCTTGTTTCCCAGGGCCTTGCCATGTCTATGGAGCCGTCTTTATTTCTCTGTGTTCTTCTCCTGTGTGATTACTTCCTGAGGTTCAAGCATCCAAAACCCCAACTAACTCCTCTGCTGTGTAGTTTTCTCTGTGAGTCCCTGCTCCCTTGGCCCCTACTGACATGGCCCAATCAAAGCCTTAATCATAATTTAATCAAGTAAGTGAAATCTCTGAATCCAATACAATCTAATATGCCCAGAGGAACAGACCAGTTCACAAACATAATCCAATATCTATTTTTGGAATTCATAAACAATATCAAACTACTACACCAAGCACCAACTAGCAATGCATCTGGAAAAACCTTGACCAAAAGGAGGAAATGGCAAAGACAAATGAGTTTTTATGGCTAAGAGATTTCAAAGTGAGTCAGAAGGTCATTCCAGAGGTTATGTTTATGCTAGTCTCAGCAGGATATCACTGACTGCCACAGTAAACAGTGCCTCAAATAGCGGGACTCTTGGGGGCTCTAGATACATCCAGAAACTATAAGCAGGGTGGACAGCTCAGGAATTCAGCACCCTGTCAGTGGGCCTTACTTTGGAATTTATGATCCCCAGTGTAACAGAGTTAGATTCATTTATAGGTTCTCTACACATGGCTCTTCTGCTCCTTTTATTCGAACCCATAATTAGCACTATACCTGATAAATATATGTCCCAGAGACTTAAATCTTTGGTCTGTCTATGTGCCAGTTGAGCCCTGAATTTCAGCAGAGCTGCAACACCTACTCTCCAGTTCATTGGACTCAACCAGGACAACTAACAAGGAGATGATGATGGACAACACCCATCCCAAGGAACAGAGAGTGTCTGCAACTGCAAGCAACATTGTGCCATCCATCTGCCCCATGGGATCTAAGCTCCCTCTCAATTAGAAGCAGATTGGGCATCACCATCCCCCAAACCCCAAAATTGGGAATGAACAATGGACTAAAATAGACTTATTATTATTCTACTATAGACTTATTATTCTAGCAATGGAAGAACTCTTATCATTGATATAAAAGCAGTGGCCACTAGAGGTTCTGAGGGATGGGAGAGGGAAGAATAGGTGTAACATGGGGGCATTTTCAGGACATAGGATTTATTCTGCATGGTATTGCAGTGACAGATACAGGCCATTATATATTTTGTCATAACTTACAGAATTGTGAGGGACAGAGTGTAGGTTAGTAGCAATGCTTCAATATGTGTTCACCAATTGTAGCAAATGCACCCCTCTATTGAAGGATGTTATTAATGTGGGAAAATTTGGGAGGGGGAATCTAAAGCTTCTTTAAAAAAAAAAAATTTAAAAATTTTATGTTGCAGCTGAGATGAAGTGCTTTCAGGTAATGCCTTTACAAAACTATTCTGTACAGAAAGGACTGGAGTAACAGGTAGGTCCAAAGATGTGAGGAGAGGCACAAGAGTTGTCTGGTACAGTTAATCTACCTTTATTGAACACTTCAAGAACTGTGATTCTCAGCATTTCCTGAAGATGTTCATCAACCTGTTGATTAACGTCAATTGAAGATGTTCTCATTATACTAAAAGGGAAATCTGTTTCTCAGTAGCTTCTCTTTATTTCCCATTGACTATTTTGGCTTCAATGATATGCTAGAAAATTTTAAAAGGGATACACACATGCATAAATATATACTGACAAGAAGAAAGCTGCTTAGAGAGCATGACTGAATAGGGAGTGAAAAAGAGAAAATGGAGATGGGATGCATATTTGAGAGATGGTAGAGTGAGTGAAGTATATACGTATATATACCTTCATAAGGATACACACACATACACACACATACAAATAAGGATAAATATACATAAACAGTTTGAGTGTATGTGTGCTTAAGGAGAGAAAAATGTTGAGGTTGAGGATGATGAAGGGATGTCCCTGGAGAGCTACCCCCTACATGTTCTGCAGTTAAATACTGCTTATATGTTTTGAGGAATGCTCCCCCAAACTAAATCCTATCCCTATGTTCTTTATGACAACAAATTTTCCTTTCTGTCAAGCCTGAAATTTCTGTCATTAAAATACTGACTTTGGCATGGGCCAAGCCTGTTTGAATTCTGATATGATCATGCCAACTGAAAAGTGATATTTTTGAGACAACTGGGCAATAAGGAAGTATTGTTAATTTGTATACATTTATGATTATGCTAAAATATATTTATTATTTAGAGCTACATTTTGAAGTATTTATAGGTGAAATTATGAGATGTCTGATATTTGATTTAAAATGACCCAGAAAATTGGGCTGGCATGATAGACGAAATAAAATGAGAAAAAACTTGATAATTGCTGATGTTATATAATGATTACATGAAGGATCATTTTATTACTTTTCTTTTGTCTGAGTTTGGAAAAGTTCATCATAAAAGGCTGAAAAGAAATGTTTATTTTGAGGTAGAATAAATGTCTCAAGAAATCACAGTTAAAAATGGATGGGGTCAACTCTAAAGCGTTTAAGGCATAGAGCTTAGTCTTCTACAATGAACTCATCCTATGGAAATATTACATTAGGTTAGTTTCATCGATAAAAATGTTATTACCTTAGAAATTAGAGAGAAGTAGATCAACAATTTCAGAACAGATAAATTTTAAGAAGAATAAGGGAGTAGAAAGAAGGAGGGAGATTTTTTTAAGGTAGAAAAGCAATTTATTCCATTATAAGCACATACACAGTTAGCCATAGAGGATAACAGCTCTGCTGGTGAAACAGGTCACCCAAAATGGAGATGGTACCAAACTAGTGGTCAAGGACTAATTCCTAAAAAAAAAAAGTAAACTCTCATCCAGGATTAATTTAATTTTAAAAACAAATATCAGTTATTGATTCACTTTTCTCAACTGGACAGTCTACCTGTGGTATAACTGTCAGGTAAAAACATGTATCTTTACAACTTGGTGGTCCCAAGTTTTAAAAACAACCATTTCATAAAAAAGAAAGAAATAATATAAAACAGCTCAAGAAATACACTAAAGAGCAAAAATATATGGGGAAAGAGGAACACATAAAATAAAGTTTTGTCTTAACTGAAGAAACAGAGGAGTCTGGTCTACATAGGAAAATGTATATCCTGGAAAGTCAGGTATGATGATTTTAGAGTAGAAACCAGTGGCAGTTTGAGATTATTTATGAATCCCAAAAAGAGAGATTATGTTTGTAAACTAATCTATTCCTCTGGGTACGATACCCTTTGAATGCATTAGATTCAGCTGATATGTCTTGATTTAATTACCTGCCAAGATTAGGGCTATGATTTGACCACATCAGAAAGGCACGACTCATACTGAGTCCCTGCCCCCTTGGTGGACTGATATGAACAGACACTCAAGAACACACACAGAAGAGGAGAGAACTTGGTCATTTTGGTCTTGCCATTTGACAGAAAGGAGAAGCCTCAAACAGCTAAAGCCCTGGAAAGAGATGAGCCATTTGCCTGATAGTTTGCAGCAGAAGATAACAGAGCAGCTGAGCAGCTGAAAAAGCCCAAAAGACCAGACAGAGATTGCCTGTCATCTTGCTTCAACCTGTGGCAACTGACTTTGGTGAAAAAACAGCCTTGAGTTGGACTCTTCAGGGCCTTGTAACTGTAAGCTTTTGCCCCAAATAAACACCCTTTCTAAAAGCCAACAGATTTCTAGTACTTTGCATCAGCACCCCTTTGGCTAACTAATACAGAACATATATGACTCAAATCTCTCCCCTATTTCCTGAATAAACACATATTGCAATATTTTAAGAAGGAATGCAGTATTAACACATGAGATAACATGAATGAAGACCTTATGTTGTGTGAAGTAAGCCAGTAACTGAAGGACAAATATTACATGACCTTACTGATATGACTTAAGCAAATTGAGCAGACTCACAGAGCTAGAGTCTTCAAGACTGGTTAACAGGAGATAGAAAGAGAGTAGAGGGTGGTGAGCCATTGCCCATATGGACAAAATCTATGATAAGGTAGAAGGGTGTGGTTGGGCAGTGGATGGTGGTGATAATGGTGCAGTGATGTGATTGAGTTCAGCTGTGCTGGTGTATGAGGGGAAGTAGGATAGGGGGTTTAGGTTGGACTATCCATGGAACTGGGGAATGATTGGAGGAAGGAGCAGGTGAACTCTGAGGATTGACAGGTCTGTGGTTAAAACTACAATGGTAGGCATCTTCTTTTGGCAAATATGGCAGTGGAGGGTTACTGGTGTAGGGCGTTGGTTGTGGGGGATATGCAACATAGGGAGCACCTGGAGTATGCCTTTATGGAATATGTAAGTGTTCATCTTGTCATAGTGTGTTATCTCAGTGGGTGAATGTATTAGTCAGGGTTCTCTAGGGAAACAGAATCAACAGGAGAGATCTGTAAATAGTAAGAGATTTTATAAAATTCTGTCACATGACCAGGGGGATGTACAAGTCCAAATTCCACACACAGGCTGTAAACCAGGGACTCCGATGAAGATCCTTGATGAGTTCCCAGGATATGTTGGCTATCCAAAGTAGAGATGGAGATCGATTCTCTCTGAATGCTAAAATCACTTCTCCTTTTGAGGCATTCCTATGATTGGATAAAACATCACTCATTGCAGAAGGCAATCTCCTTGGTTGATTGTAGAGGTAATCAGCCATCTATGCAATCAATTCACTGATTAAAGTCCATAAATGTCCTTGTATTATAATTCACTCAGGGCTTCCTTGACCAAACAACTGGGCACAATTACCTGGCTGAGTTGACACATTAGCTTAACCATCACAGTGGAGACCCAATAAACAAGAAAATATTAAATTCTTATCCTGGGGAGTCCTTCTGTATTCTCAATTAGGGGGGCAAAATTCTTTTGGTGGTGGGGGGCGGGGGTGGTGGTGGGGGAAAGGATGGATTTGATCAGTGGTTTTGTCCAGAAACCACATCTGGGTGTAACACCAGGCAATACATCATGAGAGCATCAATCTTTTGGGAAGGCTGAATGTACGAAGAGAAATGTGGAGACTCGGAAATGTAGCCATGAATGTTTATTTCACCATAATTTTTCTCATGCCATATGCACAAGATTAAATGTCTGTGTGGTGACTGTATACACTGAAAAAAGAGAACGATTTTTAAGCAATGCAATACTCAATCAAAATGTGTGTAAAAATAATAAATAGCCCTAAACATGTTATACTAATGAACTGCTAAGCAGATAAATTTAACAGAAATTATAACTAGGAGCATTTTAAATTAAAGAGACTGGAGGAAGAATGAGATATCTATAGATAATATGGCAATTATGGGGACAATTAGCTATTCAATTGTGAATCTTATATGTGTCATTATAAATGACATTTCTACTTTTTAAAAAAGTGCTTGCTTTGGCTAATTTGATCTTAAATCGAGAGTCACACAATCTATTACACTAATTTACACTTGCCAGTGCCTCGTATGATCTCTAGCATATGGCAGCTCATCACATATGTGCTGAATCAATGAATGTATTAATTAAAATATAAGTGACATATACACATATGTGTCACAAATGCTAACTTGTCAGTCTGGAGAGAAAAAGGATAACTTGGATTTTATGTTTAACCAAATATTATTAATTTTAAATGCGTTGTAAGTGAGATGAGTGAGTTTTTAGAATTTTGCAAGTTAACCCCGGAAAAGGACAAGTGGAATCTAATATTTTCCCTGAATATGTGTTTCTCTTTCAGGTAACCCATTTTTATATTCTCTTGAGTATATTTTCAAGTTAAACTTCTATTTTAGAAGAAAAACTTGGTGAGGCAAGAAACAAATTCAGGCTATTTTCTTTTGCTCCTCTCAAAATGCTTCTTTGCAGTGCAAACAGAACATAATTAATTAACAAGTCTTATTTCCAGTCACAAAACATAAGCATCTTAGGCCTTTAGAGATATTAAATTTTAGAGCCTATATTAATTTTAAAAAGCATTTGTTTCCCAAGTAACTTAGATACAAAAGCACGATTGTGTCATTTTTAATGAGCAAGAGAAAGTTCTACTTAGTGAAGTCTATAAAGTTTCTTCTTACTTCTTCTTAAGTAAATTAAATAATTAAAATGACAATAAGAACCAAATAAATTAGCCATATTAAAAAAAAAAACATTTAAGAAGTAGGATATCATTTTGCATATTTTACTTTTACTTCAGGCTTTGCTAATTACTTTAATTTCAGAGCTGTTTTTCCTTTTAACCATGCTGAGAATACATCTAACTCTGATTACAACTTACTTTCACTTCTCATACTGTGGATGTCATAAAAGCAGTATATTATGCTTTATTTTGATATTTATGAATAATGCAATGACAAGTAATAAATCCAATAAGGGTCAGAAATCTGTAGTAGCAAGCTCTAGGATTTAAC
>JAQZBX010028701.1:0-27694 GCA_029593785.1 Cabassous unicinctus
GGACGCGAACCCAGGCCTCCCATATGGTAAACGGGGGCTCTATCCACTGAGCCACACCCGCTTCCCCATAAAGACCTTTGATGCACAAAAGTGTTTAAGATTGAGGAGGTCCCATTTATCCATTTTTTCTTTTGTTGTTTCGCTTTGAGTGTAAGGTTTAAGCAACCACCACCTACCACCAGGTCTAGGAGATGTATCCCTACATTTTCCTCCAGAAGTTTTATGGTTCTAGCTTTTATATTTAGGTCTTTGAATGTTTTGAGTTAATTTTTGTATGAAGTGTGATACAGGGGTCTCATTTCTTTCTTTTGGATATGGATATCCACTTCTCCCAGCACCATTTGTTGAATAGACTGTTCTGCCCCAGCTGGGTGGGCTTGACAGCCTTGTCAAAAATCTTTTGACCGTAGATGTGGGTCTCTTTCTGAACCATTAATTCGGTTCCGTTGGTCTATATGTCTATGTTTATGCCAATACTATCTGTTTTTACCGCAGTAGCTAAGTAATATTATTTAAAGTCCAGAAGTGAGAATCCTCCAAATTTGTTCTTCCTTTTTAAGATGTTTCTATCTATTCAGGGCCCTTTACCCTTCCAAATCAATTTGATAATTGGCTTTTCTATTTCTTTAAAAAAGGCAGCTGCAATTTTTATTGGGATTGCACTAAATCTGTAAATCAATTTGGGTGGAATTGACATCTTAATGAGATTTAGTCTTCCAACCCATGAACATGGAATATCCTTCCATTTGTTTAGGTCTTCTTTGACTTCTTTTAGCAACATTGTAGTTTTCTGAATACAGTCCGTTACATCCTTGGTTAAGTTTATTCCTGAATATTTTATTCTTTTAGTCAGTATTTTAAATGGAATTTTTTTCCTGACTTCCTCCTCTGATTGCTCATTACTAGTGTATAGAAACACTACTGACTTTTGCGTATTAATCATGTATCCTGCCATTCTGCTAAGCTGGTTTATTAGCTCTAGTAGCTTTGTTGTAGATTTTTCGGGACTTTCTATGTATAGAATCAAATCATCTGTGAATAGCAAAAGTTTTACTTCTTCCTTTCCAATTTGGACACCTTTTATTTCTATTTCTTGCCTGATTGCTCTAGTTAGAACCTTTAGCACTCTGTTGAACAACAGGTGACAGTGGGCATCCTTGTCTTGTTTCAGATCTCCATGGGAAAGCTTTCAGTCTGGGTAGAACTTACTTGTGAAGCCATCTGGTCCAGGGATTTTCACTTTGGGGAGGTTTTTGATGACTGTTTCAATATCTTTTCTTGTGATTGGTTTGTTGAGGTCTGTTTCTTCTAGGGTCAGTGTAGGTTGTTCATATGTACCTAGGAATTTGTCCATTTCATCTACATTGTCTAGTTTGTTGGCATACAGTTGTTCATAGTATTCTCTTATGATCTCTTTTATTTCCGTGGGGTCAGTAGTAAGGTCCCCATTTTCATTTCTGATTTTATTTATTTGTATCTTCTCTCTTTTTTTCCTTTGTCAGTCTAGCTAAGGCTTTATCATTCTTGTTGATCATCTCAAAGAACAAACTTTTGGTTTTGTTAATTCTCTCTATTGTTTTTTTGTTCTCAATTTCTTTTATTTCTGCTCTGATCTTTGTTATTTCATTCCTTCTCTTTGCTTTGGGAATAGTTTGCTGTTATTTTTCTAGTTCTTCCAGCTGTGTAGTTAGATCATTGATTTTAGCTCCTTCTTCTTTTTAAATGTAAGCATTGAGGGCTATAAATTTGCCTCTCAGCACTGCCTTCACTGCATCCCATAGGTTTTGATATGTTGTGTTCTTGTTTTCATTCGTCTCAAGATATTTTCTGGGGAAGCGGATGTGGCTCAAGTGATTGGGCTCCCGTCTGCCAATAGGAGGTCCAGGGTTCCGTTCCCAGGGCCTCCTGGTGAAAAGCAAGCTGGCCTGTGCGGCAGGCTGGCCCGAGCGGAGAGCTGGCCCACATGGAGTGCTGGCCCATGCACAGTGCTGGCCTGTGCAGGGGTGCTGGCCCACGCAGAGTGCTGGCCCCACACAGAGTGCTAACCCATGCAGAGAGCTGGCACAGCAAGATGACACAACAAAAAGAGACAGAAGAGAGACAATAAGAGACACAGCAGACCAGGGAGCTGAGGTGGAGCAAGAGATTGAGCAGCCCCTCTCCACTCCAGAAAGTCCCAGGATCAGTTCCTGGTGCTGCCTAAAAAGAAGACAAGCAGACACAGAAGAACACGCAGAGAGCAGACAGTGAGTGCAAAACAACAAGGGTGGGGTGGGGGGAATAAATAAATAAATCTTAAAAAAAAAAAAAAAAGATATTTTCTGATTTCTCTTTCAATTTCTTCTTTGACCCACTGATTATTTAAGATTGTGCTATTTAATCTCCATATATTCATGGATTTTCCCTTTTTCTGCCTGTTTTTGATTTCTAGCTTCTTTCCATTATGATCAGAGAAAATGTTTTGTATAATTTCAATCTTTTAAAATTTATTGTTATCTATTTTTGGTGACCCAACATATGTTCTATCCTGGAGAAAGATCTATGAGCACTTCAGAAGAATGAATATCCTGCTGTTTTGAGGTGCAGCGTGCTGTATATAGCTATTAGATTTACTTCATTTATCTTATTATTCAAGCTCTCTGTTTCTTTATTGATCCTCTACCCATATGTTTTATCCAATGCTCAGAGTGGTCTATTGAAGTCTCCAACTATTATTCTAGAGATATCTATTTCTTCCTTCATTTTTGCTAGTGCTTGGCTCAAGTATTTTGGGGCACCCTAGTTAGGTGCATATACATTTATGATTGTTACTTCTTCCTGGTGAATTTCCCCTTTTATTAATATATAATGTCCTTTCTTTTCTCTAATAACAGCTTTTTTTTTTTTCTTTTTCTTTTTTTTTTATTTTTTTTTTGGTTACTGTATGTGTGGAATATCTTTTCACGGCCTTTCACTTTCAATCTATTTGTATATTTGGGTCTAAAGTGAATCTCTCGTAAACACCATATAGATGGCTCATATTTTCTTATCCATTCCTCCAGTCTGTATCTTTTGATTGGGGAGTTTAATCCATTAGCATTCAATGTTATTACTGTGAAAGCAGTTCTTATTTCACCCATTTTGACCTTTGGATTTTATCATTTATATCGTATTTTCCCCACTCTTTTCACACTTTTAGTTATTTGTACTGATATAATCTCAATTTCTAAACTCTCTTCTAAGCCTCTTGCTCATGTTTTATCTTTTCAGACTATAGCACTCCCTTTAGTAGTTCCTGAACAGCTGGTCTCTTGGTTACAAACTCTCAGTTACTGTTTATCTGTGAATATTCTAAACTCACCCTCATTTTTTAAAGATGATCTTGCTGGGTATAAGATTCTTGGCTGGCAGTTTTTCTCTTTGAGTATCTTAAATATATTATACCGCTGTTTTCTTGCCTCCATGGTTTCTGATGAGAAATCAGCACTTAATCTTATTGGGTATCCATCTTATGTGATGAATCTCTTTTTTTGCTGCTTTCAGAGTTCTCTCATTATCTTTGCCATTTGACATTCTGATTTGTATGTGTATTGGAGGAGATCTATTCAGATTTACTTGGATTAAAGTATATTGTGCTTCTTGGACACGAATAAAGTTGGGAGATTTTCTACAGTTATTCCTCAAATATTCCTTCTGCCTTTTTCCTTTCTCTTCTCCTGGGACACCTATATGTTTGCTCATCTCTTGCCATCATTTAGTTCCCTGAGACCCTGTTCAATTTTATCTGTTCTTTCATGTGTTCACTTTCAGAGGTCCTGTCTTCAAGCTCACTGATCATTTCTTCTGCCTCTTCAAATCTGCTCTTATATGCCTCCAGTGTATTTTTATTTCATTTATTGTGCCCTTTATCCCCATAAAATCTGCTATTTTTCTATGTATGCTTTCAAATTCTTTGTGCTCACCCAGTGTCTTCTTAATATCCTTAATTTCTTTAGTCATCTCATTAAATTTATTAAGGAGATTTGTTTGAAAATCTGTGATTAGTTTTCTCAACTCTTTTATGTCATCTGGATGTTTAATTTGTTCCTTTGACTGTACTGTATTTTCCTGTTTCTTGGTATGGCTTATAATTTTTTGTTGGTGACTCGGCATCAGATTTACTTGATGTATTTATTCTGGGCTGTCTCTCTCTTTAGTCTAGGGCTTTCTATTTGATTGGCTTTGTGCTACAGCCCTTCTTTGACACTTGGTTCAACTTATTTTGGAACTTTATAATGGCTCGTGTTAAGCCAATCTGAATTTTTTTCAGCTCTTTATCATCTGTTTCTTGGCCTTTCTCCTTTTTTCGTTGCATAGTAGGAGCTGAGGATGCAGTTGGTACTGTAAGCCATGGAAACTGAAGCTGCCCGTGTTGCCCCAGGAACTGATGAAACTTCTCTCACCTTTCTGCCCTGCTGGGTTTGGGGATGGAGCCTCAGCCGTGTGCAGTAATCCAAGCTGTGCAGGCCAAGACCGTCTGTAGTTGCCTGGAGAGACTGCTGAAGCTCCATGCCCCTTGTTCCCCTGCTTGGGGTGGGGATGGAGCTGCAATTTCTGCAATTGAAAAAGCTAAGGTTCTGAGCAGTAACCTGCATGTAGCTAATCTAGGAATCTGCATTTGAACCCAAGTCTAACTTAAAAACATGTTCTCTTTCTACCAATTCATGCGACCAATAGGAAGTTGAGGCCAGTTTCCTAGCACTGGTTTTTAGGGTTGCCTCACAGAACCTCAGCACCATCAATCATCTAGACCAGGAGTTCTTAACCTTTTTTGTTCCATGGGCCACTTTGCCAGTCAGGGAAAAACCGTGGACCCCTTACTAAGTCCACACTATACTATGTATTATTTAATAAATATATCACATCTGCACTACCACGTCCCCACAAGAATAATGTTTTTTTGAATTTAAATTCAAGCTTATGGACCCCTTTTTAAGAACCCCTGATCTAGACACAGTAGGAATTTTGCACAATTATTTTCTGGGCACCTATCAATAAATAAAGGGTGACTACTCAAGTCCTTACACTTTCATGGCAGTTAAAAGAGAACTGGCCTGGCAGGGAGGTGATCCAGCTCCAGTCAAAACCCAGAGCTGAGTTGTTCTTTGGTCTTGGGCAAGTCACTTTCTCTCGTCCATGAAATGAAGGGTCAGACTAGATGGGCAATAAGGACTCTGCCAGTCTCAGGACCCTTAGGTTTTGCTACATTCTCTCACGTAGCTTTCATTTGCTCATTTATTCAACAGATATTTATTAAGGCCCTTACTATGTGCCAGGCTGTCTTCCAGGTACTCAGAATACACCAGTCAATAAAACCAATATCTCCATCCTTGTGGATCTTGTGTTCATGCGTGTGTGTGTGTGTGTGTGTGTGGCCGGCCAGGGGCAGGGAAGGGGTAAACTCAAAACATAGCAAATTAATGGTGAGTAAACTATATAGTGTGTTAAAAGGTGGACAAGGTATCTGGGGGACAAAAACAGAAAAGGGGAGGTAGACTGGAGGTGCTGGAGCAGAGGTTGTAGTAGTCCTCGTTGAGAACATGGCGTTTGTGCAAAGGCTTTATGGACGGGAGGGCATTAGCCCTGCAAATATCTGGGGTAGGTGCTACAGACAGAGTCAACAACTAGAGCAAAGACCCAAAGACAGAAGCCTGCCTGGGTCACCTGAGCATTTTCTTTCCCCATCTGAGACCTGACCTGGAACTCTTCGCACCCCAGTGCCATCATTTCCTTACTAACGTGTACTGGGTTTCAAACCCTCAGTCTTCTTGGACTTGCAGGCCATTCAGCCCTGCTGTGGCAGTTAGGGTCATAGAGCCTGGGCATCACCTCCATACTTACACCTGATTTCACACTTCAGAAATACTCGGTGCTTAGGGATATTGGAAAAAGGGCGGCAGTACCACCAGGGCCTTGTAAGCTAGCCTGCTGTTTCCAGCCTATCCTAGCTGTTTCCTGTTTAGGACCTCCTGCACAGTGAGAGGGGCCGTGTTTTCATCATGCTCCCAAATGAGTGTCTGTCAACCATAAACCTCCAGGTACATGAGAGCTGTATCTTTATCCTCACCAGTTACTGTTCCCTAGCCAGCCTGTAACACGGGGGCAAGGCTGTCTTCATTAGCTCCAGAAGTGATCCCACTTAGCAAAGCCAAGGGTCTGTGGGAAAACTTAGTCCCTTGCAGAAATATGCAAAGCTTGGGTGTGTTTGGCTTTTATTAAATGAAAACCTTTGAATACACCTTGAAATATAACAGAGAGAAAGGATGAGAATTGCCTTCTTAAGTTGTGTTATATGCAGAGAAGTTATTTGGAATCTGAGGAGAGTGGTATTGTGAAGATGGATTTTTATTCCCAGTTGAACTGAGAACCTATAACATTCATGGGAACATGATGGGAGGCTCTTAAAATAAAGAATCTCCCCTGACCTTATGTGGGGTTAGTGTGTACCCTGCCATCTTACTTTAGGCAAGTAAACCTCCTTGACATTGTTTGGGCCTCTACCCAAATACCAAACAGGCCTGGGTGAAACTCACAGGACACTGAGAAGCTCAGTTCTTGGGAATGGCTCAGCAAGGATTTCATAGTTCTCTTCCAGTTACATCTCTTTTTCTTGACATTTGTTTGATGGGAATAACAAGGCAATGTAACTTTGATCTCTCTAATCTGAGTGAGATTACAAGTGAGAATTGGGTAAAAGGTACATAATGCACAAGGGATTTAAAAAGAAAGGAGGTTGAGAGTTCATTGGCCATTGAACCAAATTTCACATTATATTTTCTTACCTATCTATGGAGAAGCTGAAGCAGCAAGCCTGTTTGTGGGGTTTCCTAACCTGATTTTCCCCATCTCTTGATTCGCCCCCTCCTTTGCAATATTTAGCAACTGCTGAGCTGTAGACACAGAGTATGGGAGAAGCATATTGATAAGAGATTGCATTGATAAAGGTAGAGGCATTAGCCTGGAAAATTCTGAACAGGCATGTAAGTCAGTTTGAGCATAAAAAAGAATATCAAGGCATAAGGTTCTATATTTCACATATTCGTCTATGTAAAAGAAGATATTTGGGCACCCACTAACGTGCTCAACTCCGTTCTAGGCCTGGGAAATACATCAATGAACTCCATTAAAAAAAAACAAAAAAAACTCCTTGTCTTTGTTTTATTAGATTAAATCATATAAAATGGCCAGGTTTATTTTAGGTTTAAAACAATTGAATATAAACATATACCTACCATATGATCCAGCCATTCCACACCTAAGTATTTACTCAAAAGAAATAAAAGATATGTCCATGCAAAAAGTTGTCCACAAATGTCCTTAGCAGCTTTATTCATAATAGCCTGAACTGGAAACAACCCAAATGTTCATCAACAAGTGAATGGATAAACAAACTGTGGCATATCCATATAGTAAAATACTACTCAGCAATGAAAAGGAATGAAGTACAGATACCTGCTACAACATGGATGAACCTCAGAAGCATTATGTTATGTGAAAGAAGCTGAATGCAAATGACTGCATATTGTATGATACTGTTACATTATACTCTAGAAAATGTAAACCAATCCATGGTGACAGAACACAGATCAGTGGTTGTCTAAGGATAGGGTGGATGGGGACAGGAAGGAAGAGACTACAAGGGGACAAGTGGGATCTCTTGAGAGTGATGCATGTTTCCTTTCTTGATTGTGCTGGTGGTTTTACAGGTGTATACATATGTCAAACCTTAGCAAATGTATACTTGAAGAAGATGCAGATTATTATTTGATAAAGGTATGAAAAAACAGTCAAATTTTACGTGGTTTAGTTAGTAGATAAATTTTAGTGATTGATTAAGTTTAAAACCTTATATTCATTTTCCATACATTTATTGAAAACGTACCATATGTCTGGCACCATGAAAGACATTGTCAATGAAAAGTTAATAAGGTTGTGCTGTTCCCACTTTTAAAAAGCTTAGTGGGGGATTTGGTTTGTAAACAGACTTTCCCGCAGGCAGTTCTGAAGCAGTTACCAGGTTTAACCTTGCTGTTCCTTGTTGATTGAATTTACGCATGTGTCTTTGCCTGCCTTCTTTTTCAGAGTGACTTGTGGTCTTTGGGAATCACCGCCATTGAGATGGCAGAAGGTGCTCCCCGTAAGTATGGCTCCCTTCCTCTGGGGTGAAATCTGTTGCTGGCTTGCTCTGTGGTACTGAAGGTTCCTTGCCAGGAGCTACAGCTACTTTACTTCTGCTACACCGAGCCCTGCGTGGATTCTGGCTGGCATATTTAGCAACCGGAGTCATCGTAAACCAACCTAGAATCCATTCATCTCGGAGTGGTGTGAAGATCATGGCTTTTTTGTTTTTTGTTTTTGAGGAAAACAAAGAGAAGGACAGCAAACTTCTGGGAGTCTTGTTTGTTTTACAGATTTAGCATGTAATTTATTCTTGAGCTACTCTTTGCCCAACATGAACTGTGCCCAGCCCTAACTGATAAAAATTGAAAACCAATTTGCAATGCATGGGTTGTGCAAACACTTGTACTCAGTGACTGTCACTCATATTAAAACGCCGATTTTTAGATTTTCCAGCTCATGATATTTGAGGCAGAATGGTCAGAGCTCGATCAAGATTGAGAACCTTACCAGTTTCTTGAGGTCAGACATATTGGCACAGCAGAGCGTCTCCACCAGCTCCGTGGTGGCTGTGAGGAAGTGCCTCGCAGACTTCTAGACAGGTGGCATGACTTCCCCGGAGCCTGGTGGCTACACTGATACTAAGGTATTAGTGATACACCTAAGGGCCTCTCCCAGGCAGTGACCCAATGCAGCTGGGATACCAAGACAGAACATTTCCTGGGAGCCGTGGGTTTCCTTTGCAGGCAACTCAAGCAATCCATCCCCCTACGACTTTGCAAACCTTCCTTGGACTGTAGCACAGTACAGGATGCTTCCACCAACTTACTTTCCCTCTCTCCTTCACTTGGGGTCCCAGCCTTCCCAGGCTTCTTCCCTGTATCCTTTTGCACAGTGGAATCCTTACACATTTAATCTCACCGTGGTGTCTGCTTCTCAGAGGACCTGGGACTAAAACAGGTCCTGCATTTGCATGACAAGTTGTTTTACTTATATGACTTTTTGCCTTCAAGATATCATAGTCTTCTCACTTCCCAGTCTAGTGTTGCTAAAACTTATCTGTAGCATGATTGATTTGGCGTGTTCACAAAATACCCCTCATGCATAATGCTAATGGGCATTTATGAGTCAGAAAAAAATAATCTATTGCAATCTTAAACCCATATTATTATTCTTGATGCGTGGTAGACTGGGCTAAAAATAAATTTCTACCCATAGAATTCTTTGGCTTTTAGGGAGAATATATTCTTATTGTAGGTACAACAACAAAAAAAATACTCCCAGATGTTTGAAAAGTATACAAAGTAAAATATTTTGATTAAAATAAGAATGTATGTGTGCCTTAACTATAAACAATAATGTCATGTTTACAAGTTGAGATATTTTTATAACTTTGTTTTTCTGCCAGACTCCATTTGACTTAATCCTCTGCTCTTCCTGATACCAGTGAACAAAAACTTCCAATTATGAAACCTGAAAAGCCACTTGGGGTATCTGGAAATACAGAGAGAATGGTGCCCTGGTCTAGTGTTCTAGACTCCAAAAATCTATGTAGATAATACTGGATTGTCATGAACCTTCAGTATAAGAAGTAGACCATGGATTAGCAAATATTTTTTATTTTATGACAGGCTTTTACTAATTAAAAACAACTTACCATGTCCATTATCTTTATCATCTTGATGTTGTCTACTTTGGATCTCAAGTTGTTATTTGCAGCAAAGGATAGCTGGTGGTTGACCCTTTAACTTAGTTTCCTTAAATATTAAGTAAAAATCTATTCAGTAGATATGTCAGCAGTATCTGTGGAAGCATGTTGCATTCTATGAGACTCCTTAATTAGACATCTGCTCATTTAAATGCTTTCCATTTGGAGGCTTTTCCATCTTCTGACTGTTCTCGTGGGGCATGCCTGGTCTCCGGGAATCCTTGTGGCAGGTACTGCCTGCACAGCCTGGCCTCCCAACCCAGTTTTGGTTTCTTGCAGCTCTCTGTGACATGCACCCCATGAGAGCCCTCTTCCTCATCCCCCGGAATCCAGCACCTCGGCTGAAGTCTAAGAAGTGGTGAGTTCGCCCTTCAGATTTTTACAGATCTGTTGGGGGGTGGGGGGGTTTCCTGTGATTCTCTTTCTGATAAACTCAAATCTTTAGGTCCTGCTGGCAGGATTAGATTAATGCATACTAAAAGACATGGCAGATGACCTTCCATATGCTGTCATTCATCTTAGAGTACATACTGAGTGCCTACTGTTTGCACAGCAAGTCTTTGTCGCCACACCTACATGGTGAGGAGCTATTAGCTAAAATGGGGAGTGGAGCCCAAGTGATTACATGAAGCTCTTTGATCTATAGCCCCAAGGGATATCTTGCCTGGCAGCACAGAACCTCGTATCAGAGAGTGTGTTAGTTCAGAGAGTAGCCCATTAGGTTGGCTGACTTCTCCGCTGTTTCTTAAAGCAATAATTCATAAGTGAGATGCACATGGATTTGCACACAAACACTTGGCAATAGTCATGATAGATTATTTCAGCTGATATGAGAATGAACATTTGTAATTTTTGCTTTTACTACTGCTTTCTCTTTATGGCAGGTGATACTGGTTTTTGTTGTTGTAACCTTTCCTTTTAAAAAAAACTTATGTAAAAAAATGGCTTACATAAAAACACTGACTGAATACTACTGTAGGTGGCATGAGGGTTTAGCAAATATTATGTTGTAGGTGCATGAGTGACTCAATGTTGAGAAATAGGTTAGGCCAGACTTTTTTATATAGTTATATCAGGTTCTTCTTATCTTAGGATTCCTTAACAAAAATTCACTGCTTCCTCCCGACCCTCCATCCCCATCCCCTGGAAATGGCGTCTTCTACTGGGTGCAGTCTTGGCCGTCTGGTTCCCCTGGCACTGTGCCGATTCCTGGACTCTTGTCTCCTTTTCCACGGGTAGGTTCCGTTAGACCAGGAGGGACCAGACCCTGCTGCGCCTTTTGTGCTACCTCCTATGAGTCCCTTGGCAAGGGCCGCTTGTGGAGGGTCAGCCCTCACCACGGAGAGAGCCAGTCATCTAAGAACGGCATAGCCACCTCGGAGAATCGGGAGAGAGGCATGCTGCTGGGAGAGAGGGAAGCCAGGAAAGCAGTGACAGCCATGGAGAGTGAGAGTTGCTATTGGTAACGAGGAGGCAGGAGCGTCCCTGTTCCTCCTTCTCTCTCCGGGGGTCACTGTGGTAGGAGACAATCATTCTTTCCCCAGCAACAGCCTCCCATTGGGCCTCGGTGCAGCACGTGATGACAGAGCGCCCAGAGGCTCTGCTTCCTCCTTTCTTCCCAGAACAGCCCCCAGGGAGGGGAGCTCAGCTCATTTCTCTCCTCTGGAAGTGTCAGTAACACTACAGAGCCCTCCGTCTGGCTTCTGCTTGTCTTTGTGCTTGGCCTCTTAGAGGGGCCTGCTGTGTGCAGTAGACACATCCCTGCCCTCCTTCCCCTCTCTCTTTCCTGCTGCTGAGCAATGCTTTCGAGCTTTTCCACAGGGAAGGACAACTGGTCATTCACAGATGTGCTTTGTTTAACCAACACAGTGTGGCCACAAACTGCATTTTTAAAATATTTGTATTAATTGCCACCATTGAGAAATCTGGTGATTGAGCATTTCACGAAGATTTCTGGATTTTCTTGAAAAGCATAGCAATACTGCCTTGCTGAGGCACCTCCTTTCAATGGCGCAAGCTGCCTCAGTCGCCGCCCCTCCCCAACTCAGACGCTGGGTGGCAGTGGTCATCACATTGGTCCTGTTTCCGTTGTAGGCCTGGCCTGCACCACCCTGTTAGATGACAGCTGGCCTCACAGGACAGGGAGGGAACCGCCCTGCACTACCGGGTCGGTTTTTATGGACCCCCCCCACCAAAAAAAATCAGTTCTGCACTGACCTTGTTAGAGAAACACAGCCTTTGGAGAAAATACAGGCTGGCTTTTCTGCCTCAAACCTTTGACAACAAGAACTAATTTTGATAACCCTGAAGGGAGCCAGAGACATCCAGAAACAGTGAGGAGGCCAAGTCGTTTTCGTCTCATCCTGCCTCCTTGCTAACCCTTCCTGGCTGGTACGGAAATCCAGTTAGGTGCAGCTGACCCGTGTTCCCAGGCAAGGACCCATGTTGGCTCTTCGAGAGCTAGAGAAGCCGTGTACTTCTTCTCAGAACCCCGCCTCCATCAAGAGCAGTGTGTGGCCCAGGCCGCAGATGCGTGACTGGCATCCTGCTTCTCGGCAGTAGAATTCCAGTTGTTAAGTGAAAATATTTAAGCATTGCACAGTATTTTATCTTTCATTTCCAGCTGTTCTCTATAAATATGAGTAATCTGGTCAAGTGCATTGTTAAGGTCAGTATATATATATATCGAAACATTACCAAAAGAGAGAACACCATTGTGTTAGAGACAGGCCATGAATTCTTTCTTTGCATTACAGATGTTCAGTTGAAGACCATTTCAGCCAACATTGCTAAGTCTACAACATATAAGGCGAACACATACACACACACCTACACATATTTAAATTAATCCTAACCACAACCCCGCCTGGTGCTATGAGACCCATTTTATAGATGAGAGACTGGGGTTTAGGGTGGCTTTGCCCCTTGCACAAGGCTGATCAGTCTTTTAGTTTCCCCAATTCTTAACACATACTCTTTCTACTGCAGCATTCTGCCTCTTAAGTTCCAAGTTTAGTGGTGGACAATAAGCTATACTAGTCTTTTAGTGTGAACATTTTTTCCTTGTGCCTTAAATTAGGGGAAGAAAAGCAATGGCACTGCTCCTTCCCTCTTTCATTGCAGAAGGAAAGGAAACCATCCCCACTATCAGGAACTGCCGTCCCCTTCCCCCATCAGAGCAGTGGGGGAGGACTGAGCACCACGGAGCCACGAGGTTGGGGCTCCACTCAGTGCTCAGGCAGCTCAGCCATTTAACAGCGAGGTCTCTGGGAGGGTTATAACCCTTGTAGAAGCAGAGGAAACCAAGGATGCTCTTATCCTCCATCTCCAGGCCTCCCCCAGCAAATGAGCATAAGGTTGGGCCTCACATTTCCTTCTTCTCGCTCTCCTGTGTGGTTGGCTTTGACCCACGTGGGCAAACCATCTCTTTCAAAGGAATGCTCCTCCCTTCTCTTCCCTCCTCGCACGTATTCCCAGCTATAGCTTCTGCCCAGGAATATCTGGAGAAGGACAGGGGTGACTTCACTCCTTTAAAAGATGGTCAGTCTTGTTCTTTTCATATGTCCTTTCAATTTGAAGACTCCACAGGCAGAGCAGTGCTCAATTGAGATCATGAGGAGAACCGTAACGTGCATACTGGAAAGAGATATAAGATCCCCTGTTCCAAGCCCCTCGTGCCCCAGGCGAAGGCTTGGAGGTGGCTCCCCGGAGTCCAGGCTCGGCCCAGGTGGAGCCAGCACCACGGCCTCCTGCTTGTGCCAGGGCTTACAATGCTCTGTTATTTTATGTAACACCTGTTCTAATTCTTGTTTTGTTGTCAGGCACTTTTGTTCTAAGAAGTGACAAAGATCTTTTTTTATGTGTTCTAAATAACATAATAACAATACAAAGCAAATATCAGAAAATACTTCAAAAAGACTCTTTTTGCTCTTAGTAGTGTGACTTTGGGCTTTATTAAAGTCAAAACAAAAATTGCTATGTAAACTTTTAAAATGAGCCTTTTTTTGTAGTCTTCTTGGAGATAGCATTCCTGTGGGCTCTTCCTGCCAGCCTGTCTAACCCAAATATGTTTGAAAGAGTTCTCTTAATATTATACCTAGTGTAACAGAAGTGAAGTGGGGAAATACAACTTGAAATTTCTGCTCCCCATCCCTGAAGGCAGATACTCCTCTTCTGTAAGCCTGCTCAGAGGCTGCAGGGATATTGTCATCATAGTATAGTAATGGCAAACGCATTTATGGCATTTGTGATGTGCCAGGCACTGTTCTAAGTACTTTACATGCATTAACTAACTTGTTTAATTGTTGCAAGAGCCTTTTGAGATACGACTAGTAATATCCCCATTTGCAGCTGGGGAAACAGAGGCAAGGAGAAATTAAGCAATTTGCCCAAAGTCACATAGTAAGTGATGGAGCCCGAAATAGAGAAAAAGGGTACTCGGGGAAAAGGGTAGAGCCAATGAAAATTTTAAAGGTAAATTGCATTTGAGTAGCCCAGTGATTACCAAATACTTTTAGCCCAGCTGGTTATGATGATTAATGTTATAATCTTTCTGGCATTTTGAATTCCTCTAAAACAATTTAAAATATAAATGAGGTAAACCTGAGAAGATAGAGTTTATGACTCTGATGATAGAAGAACTAGTGCCTCAGACCATAAGCACCAATCATTAACATTTTTCTCTCCATGCCAACCCTTGGGAAATTAGTACTAGGAATCTTAAGTCTTTTTTTTTTTTTTTAAAGAGACAGAACCAAATTACCAGAAATAGAGATTTAAGCAACAATGTTATATAAATGTACTTAAAACCCATTAAACCACTCAGCAGTCAGGTAGTGTTCAACATATGTGAAGTGTTTTCACTTTTAATTAAATGTGTAATTAAACATATTGATTCTTTGGTCACAGTAACTTAAATAAGTGCCAATGAATCCTTCTTTGAAGACTTGTTTTAAGTATGCATTATTATCTCTTCACAATGCACCATTTGAAGAAGACATGGAATATATAACCAGCTTGCTAGTTCTGTACGTCTTAACCCTTCCTTTTGGCTAAAAGTTGTTCTCCTGGGTATCTCTTGAGGCTCCCTCCCCCCCCACCAGGAGGGATACCTGAGAAAGTATCTGTTTTATAGCTGATTCCATTAAACTATTTTAACAGAATCTCATCCTGGAGATTTCTCTGACTTTTAGGTCTCCATGTCAGGGAATGGAATTTACAGTCTATTTTTAAGTCTGGATCTCGTTTTTTAAATTGGATGTGATTTCTTTTATTTATCATCCTCTAATTAATAGTTGAGCACTTTATTAAAAAAAAAAAAAAAACAGCGCTTCCTTCTAGTTGCAAACAAGAAAGAGAACTGCCATTTGCGTTCCTTGTGAATATTTAATAGCGTTCCAGTCTTAATTTGTTTTTGTTTTGGCTTTTTCATACTGATTTTCTTACCTAGGAAAGCACTGTGTGGGGTTTGTCTGTTCTTTTATGTGGGCTAACCTCATTCTCTTCAGCTTATACCTTAGGAGAGTCCATTATTTGATTATGTTTATCTTGAAAACTCTCGCGTTAGCCGATATATTTGTGCCTCCACAGATTTATTTGATTGATCTGAATAGTAAAACATATTAAGTAATATTTACTCCCAGAACTTCCACCTCTGTCCCTCGCAAGCACAAATTTGAAGGTTGCCATGTTGCAGCTCTTGCCCATAACTTTTCTCTGATAACCATTCATTCATTCACTCATCAAACACATGAGGGCACATGCTCATGATAGAGAGAAGGCTGAGGCACATCCTGACACCTCTGAGAATTTCCGGTGTGTGGGCAAAGCAGGGATATGGGCTGAAGGACCTAACAGGAAGGCACCTAGAATGTCCATCCTGTTATCACCATTTCTAGACCACAATGTGGCCATTCCTGATTCATCCTGGGGTGACCCAAGCATTTTAAAAGTTTGAAAAGAGCTTTGAAATTCGGGGAGGAAAAATGCCGATCGTTTATACTTTTAAAAGCACAGGATGGGGTGAGAAGATGCTTTGACCTGGGCAGAAATGGGAGTGGTGTGAGTAAGGGGGCCCTCTAGCATTTGAATCTTGAAGAACATGCTCACTGTTGGGTTCTGTGGGGTGAGGGCCACTCTAGGCCTGAAGTAGATAAAGTGCCTCTGGGAAGTTTGGGAAAGGCTTGCTTCCATAGCGCCAGTGCTCCACAGGAGGGCGACAGAGAGCAAAAAACAGATTCCATCGGACTCTGAACAGAGTGGGGGTGGGGTGGGGAGGGCAACCAGGGCTCCACAAACGTCTCTGGGGGTAATGTGTGGTGCAGTCAATGGAGTGCCTCAGAGAGGCATGCTATAGAGCCGGGAGCTTAATTATTTATGATGCTGGACAAGTTCTTGGAACTTTCAACGAAAGCATGCATGCCCAACTCAAGAATCATGGCTAAAGTCCACCAGTAATTCCTATCACCTTGGTGATTTGCTGCCCTAATTGGTATGATATCTCTCTCCAGCTCTCCAGTGCCCCAGTGCTTCTCTGGCAAAGGGTTTACCTTTGAGGAAAAAGAGGGAGATAAATTAGCCACTGGTTGATGGTGACCATACACGTGCATCCTGTTCTTATTAACTGGAAAGCAAAGTTCAAAGCTGATTCTGAAATTACTGATAAAAAAATTGCTTATTCAAAGTTCATTTTACCATTTAAGAATCTTGTTCGTTTCTACAAAATGCACTTCCTCTTACCTATCCAGTCTTGATTTTATTATTCCCCAACTTGCATTTTCTGCCTCACTGAGGCATCTCACCTCAGTGGCCCCTGACATACAGTTGGCTCACTCCATGCATTAGTTTTTCATTGATTCCCAACTTACCTGAACTATCCTTTTCCCAGAGTGATTTCTCCTAATTCTTTAAAGCCAATTCTGGTTCTCCCATTCCAGTAAACCTTCCAAATAGGAGTCCCACACGAGCGTTTTCCTTCATTCACTGATTCCTTTTGGTCCTCTGGTTAATACTAATATGAACTGTGCAAAAATGCCTTTTTTTTTGTATTCCTGCCAATTTGAGGGTGATGCCTCTGAACTCCATTGTGCTAATAGAGTGCTAGACCTACTTTGTGATGGGTTGATTTCTATATTGACTGATTGGACCTAATTTTTAAAAAATTCCAGCATTGCAGAAAATATATTCTTATCTGTAGATAGTCACTTTATTTTTGGTTCATCTATTTCATTGGCAGGTCAAAAAAATTCCAGTCTTTTATTGAGAGCTGCTTGGTAAAGAATCACAGCCAGAGACCAGCAACAGAGCAACTGATGAAGCATCCATTTATACGCGACCAGCCTAACGAACGACAGGTCCGCATCCAACTCAAGGACCATATCGATAGAACAAAGAAGAAGCGAGGAGAGAAAGGTTAGAAATGCATTCGTGTTTCAGCAAGGGAAACAACGTATGGAGTGAGTCATGAGCTCTTGAGGAATTCATGGGTGACCACGTGGATTTCAGATGGGCCTGCATTATTCTTTAGTGTGAGGGCTTAGCTCTGAGATCACAGCCTGTGGGCATCAGTGGGGTTAGACCACCGAAATGGAATTTCCGTGAAAGAATAGAACTGCAAGAAATGCTGCATCTTCCAGGCACTGAACAAAGACATGTTGAGTGATACTCTGAAGCACTTTATGACAAGTGATTTTCTTAATTCAAATGAATATTCATTTTTAGAAGACTAAAATTCTCCAGAAGACGGACAACCTCAAAAACTTTTTTTTTTCATCTAGTTGACACTTTTCTGTACTTGCAGTCTTCAGCATTTAAGGTTTTGTGCTCTGAGGCTCATTTCTAATTCAGTTCTTTGGAAGTCAGAATGAATTTTCTTATAGTTGCAGTGTTATAAAAAATCATTAAGTTGCTAGGCTTTCTATACGAAACATCATATTTTGAGCTGGAAAGGCATTTAATGCAAATCCTTATTTTACAGATGTAGAAACTCTTATCTTAGGGGTCTAGCTGTTATACCATGCTATCTTTCCACTGCATCATTGGAAAAGGCCTGAGTCCAAGCGGGAGGTTACTGGGACTATATCCTAGTTGTTTGAATGGAAGCTCACAATTCCTTAAATTGCATCGGGATGAAGGTGAAAACTCGCATGGTATGGAGCAGATTTTATGGCTGGTTGAGGGTTGGGTAGGGAAGTTGGGAAAGTTGAGGTATGGGAGGGAGAAATGGAGAGGACTCACAGGGTGAGGATTCCCTAGGTGGACAGCAGGAGGGTGCAGCTGCTGGGGGGTGACAGTGAGAAGGCAGTAAGGGGGCTGGAAAGATGGACACTGAGTGTGGAGAACGGAGAACATAGGAGGACCAGGGACCAAGCATGGGAGGTACATGGTGGTCTGCTTTTCCTCGCTTCCACCCTCTCTGCCTCTTGCCCTTTCCTTCATAGTCCACAGGGAGCAGTGGAGGGTTGTGGGCAGCAGCAAGACAGGATTTCCTCTCCTTTCATTTGTAGTTTCATTCTTCTTTGCCTCTGCAGTTAATACCCATAATATGGCAGCATATGAGCCGGGGGCTATTAAGGGTGCTGAGCAGTGTGGGAGTAGAGACCAGGTTCGAGAGGTTGGATCAACAGAGGGAGAGATAAGGTAGAGGAGAAATCTTAGGGGGAAGTTCAAGGAATGAGTTCCTTTATCTACAGCCAGGCTAGAAGACTCTAAGGCAGGGGTTCTTAAGAAGGGGTCCATGAGCTTGAATTGAAGTTCAAAAACACATTATTCTTGTGGGAATGTGTTGGTGTGGGTGTGATATATTTATTAAATAATACACAGTATAGTGTGGATTTGGTAAGGGGTCCATGGTTTTTACCTGACTGGCCAAGGGGTCCATGGAACAAAAAAGGTTAAGAACCCCTGCACTAAGGAAAGTGTGTGATCGGGTTAGACTCGGGAGAGGGAGGTTATGAGGCTAAACCAAAAAGGAGGCCCATCTCCAGTTGTTAATCATTGGAGAGAGAGGAAGTATCAAGCAGAACCCAAGGAGCTGGGAAGCCAACCTGAGCTGGAGGAACTAGGAATGAGGAGAAACTGGTAAGTCAAGGTCAAAAAGTTTCAGAACTGACTTTTCAAATGCTTTTTATTAATGGTGGTCTCAGCCACTCCGTGAAGTCAAAATTTTAAGGAGAGTATTTTAAGACAGTTTGTCAGACATGCAACCATTAAATACAGACTTCTCTAAAAAGGAAATTTATTGTACCATGGGTATCTAGAGTAGGGGTTAAGTTCTCAGAGTCTGTTTTCACACTGCCTGAGTTCAAATCCTAGTTCTACCACTTACCAGCTACGCAAGCTTCACCCAAGTTTTCTCACGTTTAAAATGGGGGAGGGGTTATCATAATAACATCTATTGCATGGGATTGTTGCAAAGATTAAATGAAATAGTGCATGTAGAAAGCTTAACACAATGTCTGGCAATAAATATTAGCTATTATTAGTTGGGCATTTTTTATTGATCTGTAATTCTCAGTACTTACTTAGGTGTACTTTCTGGGAACTCATGCACCCATCTCACTCTGACTCATGAGTGAAAATGGAAAAAGCTTGTGCCTTGGGATGTTTTCACATTATTTTGGCACAAACTCTAGAATATGACTCAGAAATCAAAATGCTATTTTTAATTTGTTCATTCTCCGTGGAGTAGAAGAGTAAGATTCTTGGTAGTAAGTATAGTCAAGAGTTAACATGGTAATTTAGGGAACCTAATCTTGCTCAGGCTTAGGGACATTGAAAGCACAGTTCTAACCTCATTTTTGTCTGCTCCCCAAGGAAGAGTATTTGATCAAATTAGATCTCATTCCATTGCTTGGTTTGGTTAAGTGACTTAATTTGCTCCCTTTAATACTTCTTGACTCTTAGTAGCTCTCTCAATAACCAACTTCTCAATTATTACTTTGCATAGCTTTTTGAGTTTTGTTTTTTTTTTAACTTTATTATTATTATTATTATTATTTTGCTTAAGATATGTTGATATGTACTTATTTATCCCAGAGCTATAAAATCAAGCAAAAAAAACCCCAGATTCTGGAGAGTATTAAAATTGAGGAGCTTGACAAATGAAGGTTTCACCCTAGAGAGTAGAAGTAATTGGATTAATTGCATGCATCTTTCCTTTGCTATAATTTCCTTTATTAGATAACATTTCTGCATTTTACTTTGACTGTTTATTCATTTAAGGGAAGTTTGGAATATTAATCTTTCAGTGTGGAATATTCAATCACTTAATGCAGTTTCTTCACATTTTGATGAAATAATACTTAAAAAATAAGTAGCCAGAAAGCTTCCTATGGTTCTAAATATCTGAAGTTAATTTGTGATTTTTAAAAAGTACATTTGCACTTGTCAAGCTTTTGGCTATCTTTTATTATGTTTTTAATGGCTAAATAGTTTGGAAGGAAAAGCATGTTTATGATCAACTCGAATAAATAGCTCTGACCAGGTGACTGCTGCCTCCTGGTGACAACATAACCAAATTGCAGTTTCAGGTTTTGTTTTGTTTTGTTTTGTTTTGTTTTGTTTTTAGGGTGGTGCAAATGTCTTCAAAGTTGTAATTATTTAATAATCCACAGCTAAGAAGGGATAACTCTAATATGATACCCTCCCTTGCTCCTCAGGGGCTCCTCAAGGGTTCCTCATTACCTACAGTAAAGTGCTCAGAATGGTATATGTATGTCTCAAGAAGAAGCCATAGCATACCTGCTGGCCTTTCTCACTCCAGCTGTTTTTCTTCCTTTCCTACACCCAAACTCCTAGCCACTCGTGACTCATTGTTTTCTGAAAATGCCATCCACTATAATACTGCCAGCCTGACTCATGTGGGTACATTGCTTGGAATGACCTTCTCCCAGCTATTTCCTCTCCAAAGCCTTCACTGTCCCCCTGCTCCATTATGACTGGCAGAATTAGTTGCTCCTTTCGCTATCTCATTGCTCTTTTTATGTACTTCTGTTGAGTGTATATGTTGGAAGGTAAACTGGTTTTAAAGTCTGAAAAGTTCTAGATTGTGTTCTAAATCTAAATCCGAGATTGACCTTTTATTAATGAGATGACATTGACCTTGTCATCTCAGTATCCTCACTTGAAACATTGCCATTATGTTAGAGCAGGGGTTCTTAACAAGGGGTCCGTGAGCTTGAATTGAAATTCAAAAAAACATTCTTTTGGGGATGTGTTGGTGCAAGTGTGATATATTTATTAAATAATACACAGTACAGTGTGGACTTAGTAAGGGGTCCATGGCTTTTACCTGACTGACATTAGGGGTCCGTGGAACAAAAAAGGTTAAGAACCCCTGTGTTAGAGGACTGTTGTGAGAAATAAATGAGAGAACAGAGGTAAAGTATCTAGCGTAAATCTAATTTGATTTATGGGAGACCCAATAAATATTAGTTTCCTTTCTTTGTAATCATGGGAGGCTCTGATTATTTACTTGTCCATCTAGCCCATTAGATTCTGATCTCCTCCAAAACAGACTCACATCTTGTTCATTCCTGCATGTTAATTCACTTAGCTGGAGGCTTAATAACATTTTACTGAATTGAGTGAATGTCCCCAGTGGGTCAATCAAAACACATTTTAACTATATATTTTAATAGCACATATTGTCAGAAGTTTCTTTCTTGTATTTATCAAGACACCTAAAGGCAATTTATGAATCCATGCAAGTCATAATAAAATCCCTACTTAAAAATGAGTAGGCATCAAAAAATGATTAGGCGTGGGCACAGGGACTGCTGCCAGAGGCGGGCGGGCAGCTTTGAGGCTTATTGAGGTGAGGGCCTCGGTGTGGCTCCCTCTCATCCCGGCAGGGGCAGCCTGGGCCGGACAAGCCCTTTGTAGAGGTAGGAGGCTGTTGCGGTCAGTGGGAAGGAAAGGGTGAGGGAAGGATGGGGGGAGGGATGGCTGCAAAGGAAGCAGTGAGGACAGCGAGGTGGAGGTGTCTCTTTTGGGCCTCTCTCCCAGGGAGAAAAAATTAAGTGAGAGATGGGGGATGGGGTGGGGGGGAAACCCCCAATCTACTCCTAACAAGGAACTGGGTACTCCTGCACAGGTTCAAGCCCAAGGTGTGAGCTGTTACAGGCAACCAGCTGGGATGACCACTGCATCCCTGTTTGCCTGGAATGTTCCGGTCTTAGCATCCCAGACTTCCTGTCCCCTAAAGTGAACTTGTTTTACCTTCCTTGTCCAGTTTTTCCCAGAGCAGACCTGGGAGGCTAGAGGAGGCCTCCTGGTCTTCCACGCTACCTTGTTTCTATTAGGGTGAAAGCGCCCCGCACAGCACTTCTGTGGCCAGGCCCAGGCATGCCAGTCCTTGCATGGTGTAAACGTCAGTGGGAGCCCTCCTCCCTGAAGCCTCCTGGTGGAGCAGCTGTTCGACCCATTCAAAAGGAAGGAGGAAAGCTCTACATAGGAACACCGTGTAAATGGAAGAGGCCTATCATTATGCAAACAATAGGGCACTCTGAGCAGACGCTAAAACAAGCTCTCATCTCAAAGACCTCAGCGCTTCTGTTTCAGCATGAGAACTGAGAAGCTGGGGAATGACGTTTGATGAACGGAGCCTTCCAGCCAACCCGTGATTTCTTCGGACCCATTACTTTATATTCGCAATCAGATTGGATCACCTACCATCCTGAGACACCCCCCGCCCCCCAGACTTTGAACAGTTTTTCAAAAATCCCAACAGAAAGACACCCTCTCCAGAGAAATGCATTGTTCATATAGAGTTTTTGGATCTCCAGGGAACACCAGAATGATGAATGAAGAATATATTAGATAGCTCAAGGCCTACTGTGAAGCATTTTTCTATCACTTGACAGTAAAACTCCTAGAACTCATTCCTGTTTCTGCAACAAAGGGTTGCTTTAGAGTCAATGATAATACACAAAACCTACAAATTCGTATAGGGGACAATCCTGAAGTTCTTTAAAAAGAAGAAATCTGGAAATGTCTTCTCTGTTACAGGGATAACAGTGATTCATCTTTACCCAAGAAACTCCTGGAATTTGGTCTTTGGGCAACCCTCTGTGACAGATGGTGTGGGGATATTCAGCTTTGCCAGTTATGGCAGTCGTTTTTTTTTTTTCAATAGCTTGCACTACAAAGGCAAGGTGAAGAAGCTCCAGAAGACGCCTTCTAGTGACTATTCAGTCTTTGATACCTATTATATTTCCTTGAGATCACTGGTATTTTCTGCTTCAGTCCCGTAAGACTTTAACCCATGTGACTAGACATGTATTTGCGCTGCACCCACTTGGAAGAAGCTGACTGGCACTCCAAACCTTTGCCCTCATGGTTTAAGCAAGTTTCAGTGTGCTATTGGCTATGGCATTGTAGAAAGAAAGAAAGCTGGTGGGGTGGATTAATGATGAATCTGCTGGCATACTTGGAGTAACTCCAAAACATAGTCATCAGGATAATGTATATTTGTCAAAACCCATGGAAGCCTTTAGGGAATGAAAAGAGTAGATACGAAAATGCCTTGCTCTTCTCCCAAAATAAAAAACCTTCAAGTAGGAGTAATTAAAATAAAATACCTGAGCATTATGCTTTCATTTGGGTGGAGCACTTCAATGGAATGAACTAAGTGTTTACTGATTGGGCACTGTGTAAAATTAACAGACTAGAACCTCCTTTAAAGCACCTGAACTTTGAAAGGAGCCTCCTTTTGGATAATTAGCAAAACCTGTATAAATGCTTATGAAAAGATTAATGCTGTCCATAGGCTAACATGGGACAAAGATCGCCCTATAATGGGAAACACAAACTGAAAGGTTACTTTTCAGTTCCCTTTTTTTTTTTGGAGGTACAGGGGGCCTGGGATTGAACCCGGGACATCGTATGTGGGAAGCTGGCACTCAGTTGGTTCTTTCATTGGTTTTACTTGTTTTGTTTAGTTTTGTTTTCCCTTCTGAGATGGCTCCCTTGTCTATTTGCTCTTTGTTTTTGCTTGTTGTTTTTTTGCTCATTGTCTATGCTCATTTTCTGCTCATTGTCTGTCTGTTGTGTTGTCTGTCTGTTTTCTCTTCTTAGGAGGCACTGAGAACTGAACCCAGGACCTCCCATGTGGGAGGCGGGCCCTCAGCTGCTTGAGCCACATCTGCTCCCTGCTTGTTTATTTTTGCTCGTTGTCTGCTCGTTGTCTGCTTGTTGTTTTTGTTCATTGTCTGCTCATTGTTTGTTTATCTTCTTCAGGAGGCACCGGAAACTGAACCCAGGACCTCCCATGTGGGAAGCAGGTGCTCATCCGCTTGAGCCACATGCGCTCCCTTCAGTTCCTTGTCTTCTCTTTCACATGAGTGTTGGGCATTAGGAACAGATAATCTAGAGTCAGCTGGAACAGTGACTTAAGTCAGTGGTTAAGTCCTTGTTCTTGAGTTCAACTCGTGGGAATGACGTCTTTCTCTGCTGTTGGGCCACAAGTCAGGAGGCCTGGAGCTTTCCTCAGCTCAACATTAATTGAAATTTACTTGTATATAAAACGAGGGGTTTGTGCTTTGCTGACCAGTAGCATCTTTTTGCATGCTAACGTTCTGTGAGTCTCTCCATAGACGAGACCGAGTACGAGTACAGCGGAAGTGAGGAAGAGGAGGAGGAGAATGACTCAGGAGAGCCCAGGTATGAGAGCCCAAACCAAGCCCTCTAATGTTCCGATTCTGAATTGGTGCTCGTGTGAAATCGGTTACCTTCCTTTTGGTTTACCAGTTCATTTTTTAAGAATCCACCAGGGTAGTCTTACTTAATTTTAACCCATGAACATACTCGTTAATTTGGAAATTTTTCCATAGCTAGACTCTTATGAAAACATGGAAATCAGCATACTGTCTATCTTGTGCCCAAAATTTATGGTTTATACCCCAAGATCTTCTTCCCTCACATATGTAGCATGTAGAATGGATAGGAGGCAATTATCTGGGTAGGGCAGGACTCCAGTTCTTAAATTTGCAGCTTTCTGGAGAGCTAGGTGGTATTTTAGGATGTGAGTTGTTCAGTTCATTACTTCATACCTTTGTGATACCTATTTGGGCAACCACTGGCTTTGTCACATGCCTTGGTGTTTTCACCCCAGCCTAATCCAGGAGGAAGTGATTTCCAGGAAATCAAATTATGCTTTAGAGGTAAACCCTAAATAGAAACTTTCATGCCATTCCTGTTGTCACATGTTGGACCCCAGAATCAGTTGCTGCCTTATTGTCATAATCCCTCAGTTTTGAATTTCACTTGACTTTGATTCTGACTTTCTTTTGGTCTGTACTTATAAATAATTCAGGATGGTATGTTCACACTGCCAAGACTTCTTTCTCATGAGAGAATTTAGCTGGCGGCAAGTGTCCTTGCTTGGTGAGCCAAGAGGTGCAGGCATGCACACTGTGGCACCATGCACTGCAAACGTAAACTAAGATTTAGTTGGGAAAACTCTCCAGCAGAAGTCTCACTAGGCATATGGGTCCCCATCCTCTAGCCATCCAAGGAGCAGCAACCCTAGGGCTCCAGGAGAAGGACCAGTTCCCACATTGCTGAGGCAGAGCTTCCTGGCAAAGGAAGGGGCCAGCTTAGCTATAAGAGTTTAGTGCTGTTGCTGCCGGAATGAGCTAGAGGCTTTGTGTTCCTTGTTTGAGCTCAGTCAGACCTACTGAGCTAGATCTTGCTAAGCTACACGAAAAAAACATGAACGAGCTTACAGGGCCATCGTTGTTTTGTCTGCTACAGGATTTCCCAAGGTCAAAGAGTGAAGGAGAACATTTTCCTTCCATCTAATACTTAACATGTTGGCTGCCCTGAGTTTAGCTGCATTAAATATGGTAACTGTCAAGTAGTGACAGAGAAATTGAACATTTGTGTAAGGCAGAGGACCAAATGCTCTGTTTAAACAGAAGTCGTCACACTGTGCGCACTCTTTTCTGAAAGCTTACCCAGACAGTCATGGCAGCCTTTCTGACCATTCTCTGTAGAACCAAGCCACCCCATCTTTTATAAAACAGGAGTCACTTAGTGGACCAAACCAGCTAACCTAGTCATGCCTTAACACTTAGAGACTTGAAGCATGTCATTGTATTGTATTGAAGATTATACTCAGAGTCCTGTTTTAATGGATGCATCTAGTTAATCTTCATGAATTCCTGAAAAGTAGAAATGGACTGTGGTTATGTCATTTTAGAAATGAATTGACAGCCTGAGAGTGGCAACTGGGTCACATACTGAGTAAATGGCTGAGTCAGAAATGCAGCTCAGATCTCCTGACATTGGTTCGACATCAATTAATATTAATGGAGCATCTTTGTGTGCATGTGAGCCTGGGTTCACCAAGCCCCAGCGCCTTTGCACAGAGCATGTGGCCTCTGGAATAGATAGACACTATCATTTGGGGTTTGTCTTAGGGTTTTAGAAAAAGGTCATGAGTTTTAGAGGCTTGTTGGTAGAATCCAAGTACTGTCTCTGAATGAAGCCTTTCAGCCCTGAATCATTTTATGGCCGTACCTCACATGGCTGACCCTAACCCTTATCCAAACCAGAAACTTGATTCCCTCATCAGCTGCCACCAAACCGCTCCCTCTCAGCATTCCCATCACAGTTCTGGCCATGACCATTGCTCAGCTGCTCAAGACAGAACCTACACGTCATCTCTCACTCCACATGTCAGACCCATCAACAGCTTCTATCAAGTCTACCTCCAGATACCTCTCCCAGCCTCCATCCCAACTGCTCCCGCCCTGGTTAAATTTCCCACCGTCTTTCCCCAGAGCCAGCACATTTGTGGCCCAGCTGGTGGCCCTGCTTTGTCCTCATACCCCCAACAGTCTATCGTCCATTCAACAACCAAACAAATCTGCTCACGCTACTGTCCTGCTTAAAACATTCCCATGACGCCCACGCCATTCCTCGATGTGCCTGCCTCTCTGACCTCCTCTTCCCATTCTACCCCTAGTCACTGCACCCTGGGGAGATAGGCTGCTTTTCAGTTCCCCAAGGAAGCCACACCAGTTTCCACACAGGCCTCTGGACTTGCCTCTCCTTCTGCCTGCAACACTCTTCCTCCCACAACTTCATGTTCCTGACTCATCATCATTTGCATCTAAGCCAAACTGGCTCCTTCTCGGGGAGGGTGGCTTCCCTGACCACCCCATCTAGAGCAGAACCCTCAATCCTTGCCCCAGAGCCCTGCCACCAAGCATTCTTAAACTGTTACCCTCCTTTGTCTTGCACAGAGCCTACAAACATCTGAAATTATGTTTTAATTGTGTGTCTAATTATTTATCTTTCTTCCCCCCTAGACAGTAACTCTAGAGAGAGAATTTATCTGGTCCCACTGATTCCCTAGACCCTGTTCCAGTGCCTGCCATATAATAGGTGCTCAGTAATCATTTGTTTAATGGATTTATTTTAAATGGAAGCTGCTGGAAAGACTAAAAGGGCTATGTTTGAATGAATAGGTAGGAGCCATTTCCCACTAAACTCCCTCCCTGTTGGGCTGCTATGCAGAGCCAAGGAGTCCATAACTGTGAGTTGTTCATGTGCAGTTTAAATCCAGATAAGACAGCCCTGCAGCCCTAACCCACCAGCGGGGGAGTGGGTGGGCATGACGTGCGGTATGCCCTGGCCCCACGTCCTCTCTTGCATACACATATGCAGGTGCACAAACCACCATTTTACAGGCGAGGGCAGAGGTCCATGGTGCTTTAATGGAATTTAGGACTCAGTGGAATGGGTTGAAGTCTCAGTTGCACCCTCTAGGGCCAGAAGGAAACCATGGAACTTCTCTTTAACTGGTGCAGCGAGACAAGTACTGAATGCCTTTAATCAGCAAAC
>JAQZBX010028702.1:0-27680 GCA_029593785.1 Cabassous unicinctus
ATATATTATATGTGCAATATGCTTTATTTGTCCTTCTTTTACAGCAATTATCCTTTTTCACTTCAAAGACCAAATCACTTATCTTCCCAGGGCCTCAAGTGTCTTAGACGTAAAATGGAGGACAAGTTATAGTATCTATCTTGTATCATTTTTTATGAACACATCTCCAGTCAGAATGGGCTGCATAGTAAGAACTCAGTGAATAGACATTCATTATGTACCTGTTCAACATGATTGATTAATATATTTATTGAATGAATGAATGAATGAACAAACAAATGAATGAAAACTTTACTTAACACCAGGACTGGGACTAGGGTGAGCTGAATGAGAGGACCAGGTGCAAGCTTTAAGGAGGGTCCCACGATCCTTGATTGAGTGCCTCCTGAAATTTTGTGCACTAGGCTCCTTCCTCGCCTACCCCTGGTCCAGGCCCTTCTACCTAAGGGCCATCCATATTTATTTTCCTCTTTGCTGGAAACTTCTGAGCAGGTTCTGAGAATTTGGTAAAGAGTTCTCACTTTCGAGTTGGGGGAAGTTCTATACAGCAGCTTCTTACCACCAGAAAGACCAAAAGCTATCATTTCCTCCTTGAAAAATTTTGCAAGGAATCTGATCGTGGTTTATAACAGGGAGAAGTAACCAAGTTGCCTTTGGCTATTGGCACAAAGCATCTGTTTGCCCAGCGAGCTGGCTCTGAGGAGCAGTGGGAGCAAAGGTCTCTGCTCTGAGCAACACCCGGAATGACTCAGCAAAATTCCTCCTCTTTCCTTTGGGGAAGCAAAGGTGCAAGTGTTTGGGGGAGCCTTTGTAATTCTTGAATTAGTCACACAGATACTGTGTCCAAGTGGAATGGTGGGAGTAGGAGTCTATTTCCAACCATTCAGAATTGCTACTGAGCAGCCAGCTCCTGAACTAGCTGGGCAAAACACTTAAGGTTTCATTACTTCACGGATCTCGCTTACTGGGCTGTGAACCCAGTTCAGCTCTGCCCTGGCACGTCTCTCCTGTTTTTGACCACCCACAATTCACATAATTGCATTTAGCAGGCCATTTTTTTCTCATTCAGCTTGGCTCATTTGCTTGAATTCTTCCCTTTCCTTTTCTTGTTTCTTTCTTGCCCAGTCACCTAGGCAAAACCAAACCAAATATTTCTCTTACCCTGTCTTTCTAATATCTTCCTTTCCTTCCTTTCTCCTTCTCTCCCTTTCATTTGCTGGCTCCAGCTACTCGCCAACCATGGCTGATGGCTATAGGAATGGGGTTGTGGCATTCTTAGGGGAAAGAGAAGCCCTGAGTTGGGAAGTTAGAAATAATTTTAAGAATCACTGATATAAAGTTTTAAAGCTCCAAAAAATACCTAGAAGTCTCAAGCTCTCCATATAAGTTTTCAACTCCACTTATCATTTCCCCTAACTAAATGAGCTTTTTGTCCTAAGGCATCAACATTCAAAATAAATATAATTATCTCCTGTTTATTTATAATTAGTTTTGCAGTAGTTGGTTATTTATAATTGGTTTTACCTTTGGCTTGTTGAAAATGCATAGTGTTTCAGGTACATTTTGTGTTAAATGTAGGTTTCTGTCCTCATCTTGAAATCTAGTACTCATTTATAACATTGTTTCTTAGAAAAATGTCTTTCAAGTTTCAAAACACTGAAAGTACAACTCTGGAGCCAAATTAATTTGGGGACTTCCTGTACAAGTTTCATGGTCCTTGCTGTCATCCAGTTATGTAAGGATAATTGCACCCTTCTAAACTAGAGAAAAGTGGCCACATGACTGTAGCTCACCAGGTCTTGGGATAGTACTAACAGACTTTCAGGATTTCCTAAGTTACTAGGCAATGTTTTACGTGTTTTCAGGAAAAACCTTTAGACATTCAGAACACTGAATAATGGAGGAATACTGGTAATATAGTTCACAAAGCAGCATATTTCAAAATAATATGTTCTGTACGTTCCTGTTAAAAACGCTTTGTTTATAACTGTGTAGAAAAAGTCTGTCATTTTTGATTATGGTCATCGATGAGGATGGGATTTTGTCACTGTGGGGTGGGCATACCACTTTTTGGATGTGATCAAAATACAATCTGCCTTCTACTGCTCCTTCAGTTTGTTTTTTTTCAGCGGGGATGATCTTCCCCAAGTGCTGGATGGAATCTTGGGACGTGCCCATGACTTATTTGCTCACAATTAGCCGATAGATAGTATTATTGTTACTTTAAGCAAAAGCAGTGGTGATTCTGCAATTGGATTGTATACAATCCAAGATTTTAATTTTGGATCAGTGCTTCAGTTTTCATTCAGAGATAAGACATTTCTTGATCATTCCCATGCTAACGCCTGAATGTAGGGAACAGGATGGGGTTGGCTTCTGCTCTTGCCATGAGCACCATATCCTTCTCTACTCATTAGCTGCAGGTTTGGACCCCAGTAGGGTCAAAGTGGGGTGAAGGAGGAGATGTAAGGGGTTAGGTCAATTCTAATATGGCACGGGTGTTTTGTGATCTCTGGTCACACACAAAAAAAATCTGTCTTAAGCTGATTCTTTCTTTTGAGGCACACTTTGGTGTCTTCTTTGGAGATTCCTAGATCTGCTTGCATTTTAATGGTCATTGTTGTACAGTGGATATGCATGCTTTGGGCAAAGTTCTGGCCTAAATTTTTTTTTTTGGGGTGAAATTGATGAGCTGTTTCTAAAATTTATGTGGAAATGCAAAGGGCCAAAAATAGTCAGGACAACCGTGTATAAGAACAACCCTGAGAATTTACAGTTTGATATCAAGATTTATTTAAAAAGTACATTAATAAAGACAGTGTGGTACCTGTGCAGAGATAGACAAACAGACCAGTGAAACAGAAGAGAGAGTCCAGAAACAGACACACATAGGTAACAGCCTGATTAATAAAAGGTGACATGTAGTGGGGAAGGGAAAATTATGATCTTTGTAATAAATAGTGCTGGATCAATTGGAAATCCACTTGGAAAGAAAGCATCTTCACCCCTATCCCAACCCCATCCACAATTTACAATGGATCCTAAACCTAAATGTGAGAGATAAAATAACAAAGTTTTTAGAAAAAAAACATAAAATAATATTTTTATGACCTTAGGGAAGGCCAAGATATATTAAACCAGTTGAAAAAAGCCAGAAAGGGAAGCAAGTGAGAAATTGGACTAAATTTAAATTAAGAGCTTCTGTTCATTAAAAACACCATTAAGAGAGCAAAAAGACAAGCTACAGTGGGAGAAGATATTTGAAAAATACACAGCTGTCAAAACTCTCATATCTACAGTGATGCTATTGGGTTGGGTAGTGCTGGTCTGTGAGGGGGGTAGGGTGGGGAGGGTGGGTTGGACTGCCCACGGAACTGGGGGGTGGGTTGGGGGCAGAGCAGGTGAACTCTGGAGATTTGCGGGTATGTGGTTGAAACTTCAATGTTGGGAATTTTCTTTTGGCAAACATGGCAGGGGAGGGTTACTGGTTTAGGTTGTTGGATGTGGGGGGCATGCGGGACAGGGTGCACCTGGGGCAGGCTTCTAGGGAGTGTGTGAGTGTTCATCTTGTTATAGTGTGTTATATCAGTGGGTGGAGACTCACATAATGAGTGGAACTCCCATCCTGGGGGGTCCTGCTTTGTTCTCAGATAGAGGTGCAGGAGTCTCACGAGAGCATAGGCAGTGCCTAATAGGGAAGGACAGGCCAGAATGTCAAGCCCTCAATGTTGTTGCAAGTAACTATGAATCTCATTCTTCAAGGAGTGAAGCTTGGTGGTTGCCATGGATCCCGAGGGGAGAGGTAGGAAGGAATAGAATAGATGGAACATGGGGCATTTTGGGGGCGATGGAAGGGTTCTACGTGATCCTGCAAGGATGGATACAGGCCATGTTAAATTTCATCAAACTTTATACAAGTGTATGGTCCAAAATGTAAACCATAATGTAAATCATTGACCATGGTTATTAGCAATATTTCAGTATTTGTTCATCAGCTATAACAAATGTACCATCCACATGTAAAATGTTATTAATAGGGGAAAGGGGAAAAGGGGAAGGCTGTTTGGTATATGGGAATCCTCTATAATCTGTATGTCACTTTTCTGTAACCGAAAGCTTCTTTGAAGACAAAATGAAAAAAATAAGACACTGGGGGAATAAATGGAAGAAAATGTCACTGTACATACAAGACAACAGATATTACTGCGATGAAAGAACTAATGTCAAAATTTTTTATTTAATTTTATATTTTTTATTATTTTTTATTCCAAAAAATTTTAATTTTTTTGTATTTTACTTGTTATTTTTAAAACTATCATTGTTTCATTTTCTTATTAATTGTATTTGGCTATTTTAATGGCTTCATTTTTGAAGAAGTTTTGGATCACAGAAGGGTTACAACAGTGGCAGTGGAGGATCATTGATTTGGGGTGTCAGAGATGGGGGATGCATGGGAGGAGGTTCACCTGTGGCATACCTATAAGGCATATGAATGTGTTCAGGTGTTCATGGGGCAATGTCACAGTGGGTGGAGAGTCACACAATAACTGAAAGAATATTGAATTCCCATCCTTGGGAGCTCTGCCACATCCTCTAATGGGACAGCAAGAACCCCCTGACTACAAGGGCAGTGACTAGTGAAGTAGGATGGACCACTGATGGGCCCTTGATATTGATGACTGTACTTTTGACTATGAACCTTTACTTTTGAAATAAAAACTTAGCCTCATATTATAGGGTGCCTAAGAGTTTCCTCCTGAGAGCATCCTTGTTGCTCAAATGTGGCCTCTCTGTAAGCCAAACTCAGCATATAAATACATTACCTTCCCCCCAGCATGGGTTGTGATTTCCGGGGATGAGCCTCCCTCGCACCAAGGGATTACTACCAAGTGCCAACTAGCAATGCAACTAGAAAAAGACCTCAACCAAAAGGGGGAAAGGGTAAAGACAAATGAGTTTAAATGGCTAAGAGACTTCAAAGGGACTCAGGAGGTCATTCCAGAGGTTACGCTTATGCACGTCTCAGCAGGATCTCATTAACTGCCACAGTAAATATTGCCTCAAATAGCAGCACTCCTGAGGACTCTGGAGACATCCAGACACTATAGGCAGAGAGGACAACTCAGGAGTTTGGTGCCCTGCCAGTGGGCACTACTTGGGAATTTATGCTCCAGTGTGACAGAGTTGGACTCAGTTGTGGTTTCCCTACACATGGCTCTTCTGCCCCTTCTATTTGAACCCATACTTAGTAATAGTGTTGATAGATGTATGTCTAAGAGACTTAAATCTTTGGGCTGTCCATGTGCTAGCTGGGCCCTGAATCTCAACAGAGTTGCTCCACCTACCCTCCAGTTCAACAGACTCACCCAGAACAGCTAACAAGGAGATAATGATGGACAACAACCATCCCAAGGAACAGAGAGAGTCTGCAACTGCAAGCAAGATAGTCCCATCCATCTGTCCCATGGGATCTAAGCCCCCTCTCAATTAGAGGTGGAGTGGGCATCACCATCCCAGAATCCTCAGGATTGGGGAATGAACAATGGACTAAGGTAGACTTACTGGTATTCTGCTATAAACTTATTGTGATGCTAGCAACAGAAGAACTTTTTTTCACTGATGTGGAGGCAGTGGCCACTGGAAGTTCTGAGGGGAGGGAGAGGGGAAAACAGGTGTAATATGGGGGCATTTTCAGGACTTGGCTATTGACATTGAATGCCATTGCAATGAAATTGCAATGACAGAAACAGGCCATTATATATCTTGCCATAACTTACAAAATTGTGCAGAAGAGACTGTAAACTACAATGTAAACTATAATCCACACTTAGTGTCAATGTTCCAAAATGTGTTCATCAATTGTAACAAATCTACCACACTAATGAAGGATGTTGTTAACATAGGAAAATGTGGGAGGAGTAAGGAGAAGGACATGTGGGAATCCCCTATATTTTCTAATGTAACATTTATATAATCTAAGTATCTTTTTAAAAAAAAAATATTTTTAAGAAAGTGTCATATCTAGATTATATAAAGAACTCCTATATATCAGTAAGGAAAAGACTAACAACCCAACAGAAAAATGGGCAAAAGACTAGAACAAGTACTTCACAAATGAATCTGTGGGCCAATAAATATATTTAACATAATTAAATCAAATTAAATCACAATTAAATACCAATTGACTAAATGAGAAAAATCAGGATATACCAAGAGTTGGCAATGATGAGAAACTGGGATCCAATTACAACTGTTTTTCTTTTCCTTCTACTTTTCTGTGTTTCCCATATTTTCTGCCAGATTTATGTTTCTTTGTAATCAGAATATCATGATATTTTGCTACATAGTAGATTTTTGTTTTCTTAATGTTTCTTAGCTCTACATCCAAAACCAAAGGACAAGCAGATCTGTGGGATATATTCAAACATATCTGACAGGTTTAGACTGGTTCCTCAGAGTGCATGGGGTAATTTCATAGAAACGGGTTTGGAGGGTCGCTTAAGGTAGAGTTTCTGACTTGTGACTTCTGAAGGAAGAACTTCAGCAGGAACAGATCCTGGGTTGGGGCATCTCAACATGGCACCAGGTAGCTCATGGTCTCACTGAACTCTAATAGTTTGATGGGACCAATGACAGTGTTCCTCGGGGCTGCTGCTGTTTATTCTGTCTCGGTTCTTCCAGGACTTCCTATTCTGATAGACTTTGCTCCAGAAATTGTTAAAGTTCTTAGCCTTTCTATTGCACAGCAGGCTCTTCTAATCCAGTATTTTGCCTCTATGCACATCTAAATGATGTGGATGTCAGCCTGAGTGTTTTTTAAACACTGTATTGTTATTAAAGTTATCTATGTTCCGATGAACAAATCTGCTTAGTTTTTTCTGTTTAATAGCTTCCTTTCTTCAAATTTAAACCTCTTTTTATGATATTGACAGTGATGATGATGATAGTAATACTAGTATATAACGTACTATATGTGTGTAACTGTTCTAAATGCTTCATATCTACTATTTCATTTAGACCTCTCAGCAGCCCTACATGGTAGCTGGTATGGTTATCTCCATAGCATGGATGATGACACTGAGGCACTTGAAGTATCAGGATCTTATTTCAGATCAGAGCAGCAGAGCCAGGATTTGAGCCCCAGCAGACTGTTAACCTAGTCCAGGCTTTCGGACACCACACTATTCTATATTTAAGCCCACTTTCTATAGCTTCATTTCCTTGTGTAATGGGCAACCACGTGAGAAGTATCCCATGTTGGGCTACTTCCCTTGAGGTCAGATCTCCAGGCTGGATTTCTAAGCTACTTTCTCACAGGACAGCCTACCCCGGAAACCTCCCAAATGCTTGATGGAGTTCTGGGCTACATCTTTAAAACAGTTATGATTTCCCTTATCCTCTACTGTGATTATTTATTCATCCAAGTGGTCTCATATGTAAAGGGCAATTTGATGACTCAGGTTATGGGTTTCATTTAGAGGACTAACTAAAGAAAGGGCTACAAAAAAGTTCTCTCTCCTCTTCTCTTCTTTCCTCCCCTCCCTCCTCTTCCCCTTCCATCCCTGATCTCTTTTTGATATTTATGATTACTTACAGTTGGTGTTCAGAGGCAAGCAGTGTATCACCAGGTGAGGTCCAGGTCCAGGTTTAGTTGACAGGGATCTTAACCAGGGTCCTCCTTTAAGCTGTAGGAGTTCCCTGATCTAGGCTAACTGACAGCATAGAAGTCCAGTCATCATGGGTCCCACCATTGAGGTGTGTGGCCACGTTCTTGGCTAAGCTGTAGCCTTGTGTTGCTACAGCTTTCTTCTCTGAGAACTGGTTTTCTGGTGTCAACCTACCAGAGATTAAAGAGTTTACTTTTGATAACACTGACTACACCTAAGTATGGAATCAGGTTTGTATTTCTGTCCTCCAGGCACAAGAGCACACAGAGGGAATTC
Source organism: Cabassous unicinctus (assembly GCA_029593785.1). Classification (NCBI taxonomy): domain Eukaryota; kingdom Metazoa; phylum Chordata; class Mammalia; order Cingulata; family Chlamyphoridae; genus Cabassous; species Cabassous unicinctus. Next base: position 7,944 of record JAQZBX010028702.1, read on the forward strand.
ATTCCTATGTTTAGAGGAAATGCCTGAAATGAGCACCCTTCTCATGAAAATCAGAGGCTCTCTGGAGTTCCTGTGAGATTTAAGGTGACCCCTTTGGGATCTGTTGAGGATGGCTACCACTTTAAATATTTTCTCTGGCATCAGGATGGAAAGCTAGAAAGTGAGGGTTGGGTGGGTACTAGGGATTCTGTAAAAAAATGGTGAAGGGCCCAAAGGATTCTCCTTTCAGAAGTAAAAGAGCAAGAACAAGGAGATACTGAGACTTCCATAGTAGACTTAGGGCTACTATCATTCAATCATCCATCCACCCATCCATGCATCCATGTAACATTTGTTGACCATCAGGCTCTATGTTAGTCAATGAGAATACAAAGAAGAACAGGACACTTTATCAGAGCTTTGTATGAATTCTGGATCTTAGACCTGTGTGTTTTGCTACTTCCCTAGTTATTTTTTATAGTAATTAGATATAAAAGTCTTAAAACAAATGGGTCTGCGTCCTTAGTTTCATAGACAGGAGGAAGGAGAGTGTTGCAGTTTTGCTTCCCTTTGTGCAGTGCTGAGCAGAGAGAAAAGTAGAAGGTTCAAGCAAATAACGACAGCCATGAAGAAGAGTAGAATCTTGGGGACCTGTGAGACGAAAGAATAGAGTACAGGGGTCCAGTTTGCTTTCCTTGTTTCTCCTCCATTAAGTCTATCCTTAAAATATAACCAGTGTTATATTTAAAAAAAACATTTACTGGCCTTCACTTTGTATATAGCAGGAGTCAAAAAACTTCTTCTGTGAAGAGTCACATAGTAAATATTTTAGGCTTTGCGGGTTACACCCTGCTACTCAACAGCCACTCAGCTCTGCTGTAGGAGTGCAATAGCAGCTCTTGATAATATGGAAACGAATGGGCATTACTGGAAGGGTTCCAATAAAACTTTATTTACAAAACAACAGCTTATTTTATTAGAGTTGCTTGATTACAAACAATGGAAACTGTCTGTGGTTAAGTTCGCCAAAACTGAAGGAAAAGTGGAAGAACCAGGATGGGAAGCAAGCAGCTGTGGGAATGTAGGAAGCAGTACCTAAAAGACAGCCTCTCTTCAAGGCACATCTTCTGAGCTGAGTGATCACCAAATAGATTTAGTCTCTGATTACAATTAAAATCTCTGGGCTAAACATCTGGTTGGTCTAGCCTGGGTCATTTGTTTACCCTCAGGGAAGGGTGGAGCTCAATGACTGGTAGTACCATGAAATTATATGTATTTTGGGGGAAGGGCAGTTCTCAAAAGCAAAATCAGGAAGGTGATAGCGTTGGAAAGGTAAGAGCAACAGATATACATATAAGAAAGGAGTAAGATGAGTTCATAACTAGCAATAATGGAAGGAGGAACATTAGAACTACAATAGAAGAGGTTCAGAGAAAGTGCTTTGAAGGTTCTGAAGAGGGAAACACACACACACACACACACACACACACACACACACACGGCGGTTGTCTGTCATGAAAAACTGCACGAAGGAGATATTTGAGTTATTCCTTCAAAGGAGAAGAATTTTCTGACATGGTATAAAGGTAGTGGGGCAGAGAGGATTCCAGAAAGGAAAAGCTTGAGTAAAGGCAAGGAGATTGGAAGGTGTTAGACCTGTTTGGGGGATGGTAACTAGTCCTGTTTGACTTTAAGCAAGTGCAGCAATTCTCCAAGTGTGATCTGGAAATCCCTAGTGGTTGGTTCCTGAGACACTTATAGGGGGTCTATGAGGTCAAAACAGTTTTCATAAAAGTAATAAGATGATATTTGCCTTTTTCACATTCCCTCAGGAGAGTACAGTGCTGTGTACCAGAGCTACATTATGTGTGATAATATCTTCATTTTGAAAATGGAATGATGGAACAAGTACTTGTGTATCCCTATGTTTTAAACATTTCTCAGTTTTAGTTTATAATATGGAAAGTATTTATGGATATAATCCACATAAACAAAATCTATTTGGGGTCCTCAATAATTTTTTAAGAGTGAATAGGGATTCTGAGACCAGAAAGCTTGAGAACCACTGGTGTAGAGCATAGGGAGTAGAGGAGTGGGAGCCCCTTTTAGTTTCACTCCAAGGACATGTGATTAGTTTGACAGCCAGCAGTTTATCTTTGAAGGGTTTTGACCAGGAGAATGACATGCTTGGAGCTGGCTTTTAAGAATAATCTGGAAGTAGAATATACAATAGATTGAAGAAGTCAGAGTGGAGTCTGGGAGGAGAATTACAAGTCTGCATAAGAGCCCAGGTATGGAATAGGTGCTACTGAAGCAGAAACGGGGATGGGAAAGAGAAGATAGGCAGGCAAAACATTGCAGGGATAGACATTACTGGACCAAGCTTGTGACAAATATGGGGAATGCGAGAGAGATATGTTAAGAAAGTATGATTTCAGTGTTTAAGCCTAGATGCTCAAGAGAATTCTGTCATGAACAGAAATTGGCAATCCTAAGTAATTTGAAGGCCTGAGAAGGAAAGAAGGAGATAGAAGGGAAATTATTAGAAGAGGATAAGAAGGAGGAGAAAAATGAGATAGGTTTTAAATATTTCCAAGATTGATATGCTATGATGTGATGGCTAATTTCATGTGTCAAATTGGCTAAGTTATGATGTCCAGTTGGTTGGTCAAGCGCTTGCCTTATTTTTTAAGATTTATTTTATTTATTTCTCCCCTCGTTGTTTGCACTCAGTGTCTGCGCTCTTTTTGTCTTCTTTTAAGGAGGCACTGGGAACTGAACCCAGGACCTCTCATGTGGGAGGAAGGCACCCAATCACTTGAGCCCCTTTGCTTCCTGCTTGTTGTGTCTCTCATTGTGTCTCTTCGTTGTGTCTCTTTGTTGTGTCATCTCGCTGTGTCATCTTGTTGCATCAGTTCGCCATGCCAGCCCATCGTGTCAGCTCACTGTCTTGCTCATCTTCGTTAGGTGTCATTAGGAAATGAACCTGGGACCTTTCATGTGGTAGGCGGATGCCCAACTGCTTGAGCCACATGCACTTCCTTTGCCCGTTTGTTAATGTGAGGATATTTTGAGATGGGGTTACATCTATAATCAGTTTATTGCATTTATGATCAATGAAAGAGACTGTCCTTATCAATGCAGTCTTCTCATCCATTTGGTTAGAGGTCTTAAAAGCCTTAACTGAGGATTTCGGAGATCAGAAATGGACTTCAGACTCAACTTTAGCAGCTAGCCATCTTCCTGTGAGGAATTTGGACTAAAGACTTTGGCCCCACCTTTACTGGAGTTTCTAGCTTGCCAGCCTCCACAGTAATATGAGCCAATGCCTTAGAATAAACCTCTTAATATGTGTATATATCTATATATGCTGTTGGTTCTGTTTCTCTGGAGAACTGTGACTAATACTAAAGGATACAAAAGGTGGAAACATCTACCAGGCAGTTGAAAATCTAATAATCTTGAAGAAGGTTTGGGGCTGGGGATTTAGATGTGGTAGTAAACTATATAGAGATTACATTTGGAGCTACTGAAGGGAGAAGAATAGTCATATCTGAAATTCAAACCCGTAGGTTCAAGGTTGGAAGGATCCTTTGGGGTCCATTGATTCAGCTCCACTGTTCTATTATCCCATCTCCCATCCAGCTGGGTAAATTGAGGCTTCAATCTTTCTTTTTTCTTTCTTTTTAAAGAAGTTTTAGATTACATAAAAATTATAGGGAATTCCCATATACCTCACTCCCTTCTCTTCTTCAATCTCTTTCTTAACAACGATTCACCTCATCTTTTAATCAGAAAATACATTTAAAAGCAAATTCCCTTAGATGTATTGAAAAAGATGTAAGTGTGTGTGACAGTTTGAGATTATTTTTGTGAATCCCAAAAAGAGAAAGATTATGTTAGTAAACTAATTTATTCTTCTGGGTTTGATACCCTTTGATTATATTGGATTCATTTGAGGGCCCTTGATTAAATTATCTGTTAAGATTAGGGCTTTGATTTGACCACATCAGTAAGGCATGACTCAGGTTGAATCTCTGCCTCCTCAGTGGGCTGATATAAAGAGACTCTCACTCAAGAAGACACAGGAAGAGAGAGAGCTCTGTCATTTTTGATCCTGGGGCCCTGGGGAGAAATGAGCCATTTGCCTGATAGCTTAGAGCTGAACTTGGGAAGAGAGTTGAGACTGACATAGGAAGCCTGAGAGACAAGCCCTATGCCAGTTTACAGCTGAGATGGGGAAGAAGTTGGGCCCTCGGAGCCTCAAGAGGAAGAGGAAGCCCAGAGGGGAAGGCTGAGATCCACTTCCCCTCTGAGAGATCGCCTGCCATCTTGCTTAAACATGTGGCAGCTGACTTTGGTGAGAAAGTAACTCCTGTGGTACTGAGTTGGACTTTCCATGACCTTGGGACTGTAAGGTTTTACCCCAAATAAATACAGTTTACAGATTTCTGGTACTTTGCGTTGGTTCCCCTTTGGCAGACTAATACAGTGTGCTTTCCTAAGTTTGTGTGAGAGGTATGAGTCCTCAGATCCCTGGGTACCTGAAAATGAAAGATGTCCAGTTCTGTTACTAACATACATTTATGACAATATATGAGAAGCAAAGCTGATATCTGAGACCCTTTATCAGAAACCTTGACAGTCATGCTTTATGGAGCTTTATGTTTCATATTGCTTTATGGTTTCAAAGTAGTTTTTCAGATTTAGATCTACTTTGACATAACTGCACACCAGCCTAATTCCCCAAAGAAAGTTTGTAAAGACAAATCATTGTAAGATGGGAAATCCTGTTGGGTGATAACTTGTAAGGAAACACTCGTGAAATCTCACACTATGCAGGCATTTAAGATATGCCCACATGACCAAATACAATTAAAAACATTTAAAATTTTATTTTTTGCAATGGGAGATTTATTTTTTCAATGTCAAGAATTTTTGTATTTTCAGCTTTCTCTCAGAAATTAGCAGAGTCATTTAATATATATCCAGAAGATAAACCAGCCTTTTGTCCCTTTGGTTTTGGTGAAGCTGCTCTGTTTATGGATTTTGCCATCATCATAACACAGGGTCCGGGCTTTTCCCCAGGAACCTTTTCTGATTGCTCGCTTGCCCTTCTCCTCCCTGTCACTTTGCTCCTCCAGCTTTGGATTTCAGTCCTGATATCTGCCTTGGGCCCTCATCAGGCATTTGGTCTGGTTGCTTCATCTCAGTCCCCATCTGAGACTCGACTCTTGACTCGGCATCATTTTGACTGTGGTGGGACTGTGGCCCTGAGTAGGAGACAGCCTCTCCCAGGGCTGGCTATAACCTGGAGACAGCGGAGGATCCCCACTCCTACTGCCCCCCAATCTAGTGCTGAGCCTGCCTTGTGGTAAAGAGCTCTCTAAGGAGTGTTGCCTCCCTCCTGAGGAGGGATTCTGAAGCATCAAGTGAAAGCTAAGACGTTAAGAATCAGGAGAAGTCGGAAGATGTGGAGACTGATGAAGTTCCTTCTGATGGGGTAGGGCACCGGGGAAAGAAAGGATTCAAACTGAATCTGAGACCCTGAACTCACAGGGGTTTGACCTCTGTGACTGCCCGGCTCTGCCTTGGGGCATTCTCTCTTCTAGCCACGGCTGGGCTTAGGGTGTTTTTTTCACTTAGAGTATTCATCTTAGGAGAAGAAAGTTGGTCATCATATTCCTCTAATATAAGCTCTAAATCTGCCAAGCCAAAGAATACAGAGTAGATACCAAGAAAATTTTAAGAATTTTTATTCCTATGCCTTGCTTTCTTTTTCTTTTTTCATATTTAAATTTTAATTAATTAATTAATTTTTAAAAACAATTTATTGAAGTATATCATTCATACATGAACATACATAAACTATAAGTGTTCAGTAAACATCGTGAACTTACAAAACAAACATGCGTAACATCATACAGGGCTCCCACACATCACCCCCCCACAAACACCCTGCATTGTTGCGAAACAATTGTTAACAAATCATGAAAGGGCATCATCAAAGTATTACTGCTAACTATATCCGTATCTTCCTCCCCTATACATTTTTTAAAGGATTTATTTACTTTTATCCATTTTTACCCCCCCGTTTTTGCTGTTTCTGTGTCCATTTGCTGGGCAACTCTCTGTGTCCGTCTCTTGCCCTCTTTTCCCAACTTCTCCTCCTGTCTTCACTGGGATTTGATCCTTGGAATCTCTGATGTGGGAGAGAGGCGTCCTACTGCTTGTGCCACCTTAGTTCCTGGTTTTTCTGTGTGTCTCATCTTGGCTCTCCCTTGTGTCACTCTCCTGTTATGTCATCATCTTGTTGCATGGCTCGCGGGGCCTGGTAACGCACCCATGGATGCGGCCTGATGGCACACCCGCTCGCAGGGCCTGGCGGCTTATCTGCTCGCGGGGACTGGTGGCGCACCTGTGTGTGGGGCCTAGTAGCCCATGTGCCTTCTATATTTTTCTTTTTTTAAATTTTTACTGTGAAGTCCCGGGGATTGGACCCAGGTCCCTCCATATGGCAGATGGATGCCCAACCATCCAAGCCACATCTATCTCCCGGCTATATCTCTTAAGGTTGACCAAAGATACCCAAAGCTACAGTCTTTTCCCATACAGGATGGTCATATAATAAATCAGGCTTCGTTTATCACCAGTATTCTAAAAACCAGACCTAGGGAGAAAAACTAGGTCTGGGGACACATGCATGGTTTCTAATATAGCGAATGTTTAGCCTACCCTGATTATTACAAAATCAGGACAGCAAGAATATTCACATTACTTTCTTCTTTCCCATTTGTTGCTAACATTCCCCCAAACTAGAAATTGGTTTATTCAGGTTTATAGGGACTAACATTTACTTCAGCTAGGTGGTCCAAAGGTTATGATTAACACCTTAACCATATTATAAAACAAGGAAAGGGACAAGAAGACATAGACTTTGACGTCAAGTAGAAAACTAGGTCTCCTCCCCTGAGGGCAGGCCCGGGCAGGAGATGCAGTGGGGTTGGGTGGGATGGGATGGGGAATTTGTATGGTATTAATACCTAAGAGGGAAAAAAGGGCCCGGGAACCTTGGGAAAGAGATTGGCTCCAAAGGACATAGGGTGAGAGCATGGGCTAGACTCTACTTTGCTGAGGGGAGATTTCTGTCTGGTGGTCCTTTCCTTCTCACAAACACTCCCATGACGAGGATGCTCAGATCCAGAGACCCACTCAGGGAGAACTGCCTTTCTAAAGATATTTCGCCAAAGATTGTTTTTGAAAACAAGAACACTTGTTTTGTGACAGTGCTGTCTTAAGTGCTAAGAGGAATTGAAGAAGTGTAAGATGTAATAAGCAGGAGGTGTTTATAATCTACACGATTTAATAGTGCGGAGGAGAAAGTGTACTGGTCCCAGATGGGAAATCATGGATCTCCACCCAGTTCGGTGGTGTTCTGTCTCCACCTCTCCCTGGTTCTTGGTCTACTCATCCAAAAAGTGAGATTGTTGAACTGCGTGGTCTTCAGATTCTTCTAATTTTCATGCTAAATGTTTTATAATTCAAAGCTCATAGTTTTATTTTCTTTGCTGCTATTTTTTTTCATCCTGGCTGAGTGATTTCAAAGAAAGTAACCATAAACATTTACAATTTGATCTTGCACAACTATGTATATATAGGATTATGTGTGTGTATAAATATGTCATATGTGAAATATGTGAGTAGAACAAAATTTTTAAAAATATACTTATGAGCATATAGAATGTTAGTTTGCTTAGAATACATGGGTGATCAGCTTCTCCATCATCCTTATTTTATAGGGCTGGGACCGAGGCTATTTTTAAATTGTCAGAATTAAGCCATTAATTCCTCTTCATAGTACTTCATGTATTGTTTAGAGCTTTGTAAGGAAGAAATTTAGAAATATTTTCTGTGACTTAAATTTATGGAGAATATAAGAATGGAATTGATTCTTACAATAAAAATGAAAAGAATTTTACAATTTATAAAAGGAGATAGGCATGCTTTGCCTAGCTGTAAACTCCAAAACATAGCCTATATTCTTGTTGCCTCTTACGTGCCCATGTTGATTCTAGAAAGGAAGTTGTGTGCTTGCCATCTAATTTTTTCCTAGCTCCTAGAATGTGAACCAAAGGCATTTAGTGTGGGCGTTCCCTGATAAAATTGTATCTGTTTTTAAATCAGTCTGGTTCATTCACCATATCTTTCACAAATATAGCTCAGCACTCTGTTTAAATACTTTACTGGGTTGTTTGTTCTGTGGTGAATGATTTGCATGCTTACCTTAGAAAGTCAAACAATGGAAGAATGAAAATAAGGCTTACTTTATTATCAGGTGGAGTAGTAATTTACTGTATTGGTTTATTGCCTCAGGAAAGCACCAATCCCACAAAATGTACCTGCTTGACTGGTTGACCAATACCTGGTGTTCCTTCCATTCATGATTTGAACTTAAGTTATGATCTCTGCATAACTTGTGTAAATGGTGGCAGATACGTTCTTGAGACAGGTTTTAATAAAAAGGAGAAGAAATAGTACATGATTATAAGTATGGGTGACCAATTTGGCAATCCTGACAGTTTTGCCAGGGAGCCCGTTTTTTTTAATACCATTTTTTAAATTAGAGAAGTTGTAGTTTAAAAAACCATGCAGAATATACAGAGTTCCCATATACCCCTCTGCACACACAGTTTTCCTATTATTAATATTTTGCATTTGTGTGGAACCTTTGCTACAATTTGTAAGCGAATATTGATATAATTGTACTATTAGCTATAGTCTATAGTCTACATTAGAGTTCTCTCTTTGTGTTGTACAGTCCTATGTGTTTTAACAAAATTTTATTCTAGTAACATATATATAAAACCTAAAGTTTCCCTTTTAACCAAACTCAAATATATAATTCAGTAGTGTTGATTACATTCACAGTGTATCACTATCATTACCCCAAAATTTCCATCAGCTCAAACAGAAATTCTATTCCAATTAAGCACTAACTCCTCATTCTCTATGCCCACCGCAACCCCATATAACTGTATTCTCGTTTTTGAGTCTGAATTTGCTTATTCTATTTCATATTAGTGAGGTCATACAATATTTGTCCTGTTGTGTCTTGCTTATTTTACTCAACATTTAGTGTTCCAGTCCATGAGCACTTAATCTTATTAATCTTATTGGGACTACCTTTTACATAACATGTTTCATTTCTCTTGCAGCTTTCAGAACTCACTTCTTGACCCTGGCATGTTTGATTACTATGTGTCTGGGCATGGTTCTCTTCAAATTTATTCTGTTTGGGGTTTGTTGGGATTCTAGGATGTGCATATTCATGACTCTTGTTAAATTTGGGAAGTTTTCTGCCATTGTTTTTCTGAATATTCCTTTTTCTCCCCTGAGACTCTCATAATGTATATATTTGTATGCTTGATGGTGTACCACAGGTCTCTTAGGCTGTGTTCATTTTTTTAAATTCTTTTTTTCTTTCTTCCCCTCAGCCTGAATCATTTCAACAGTCTTGTCTTTGAGTTCAATTTTTCTTTTTCCTGTCAACCCCAATCTGCTGTTGAAACTCTGTAGGGAATTTTTCATTTGAATTATTGTGGTTCTTTCTCTGTGTTTTCTTTTATCTTCTTGAGCATATTGAGGCTTATTTTTTAAAGTCTTTGTCTGGAATGTCCAAAGTCTAGTCTTCTTCATTGTAGGTTTCTGGATTTTTGTCTTGTTCCTTTGGAATGACCATCATTTTCTGTTTCTCTGTTTGCCTTGTAATCCTTTGTAGCTTACTGGGAATTTTAATATTTTAAAGGGTTAACTCTGGAATTTCGTCCCTGAGCTGTCTGTTCCTTAAGTTTATATCCAATAGAGAAAAGGCAGGTGTTTCCTTGAGTGCTAGGAGCTAACAAAAACCAACCAACACACACACACACAAACACCTCTCAAAGTCTTTTCAAATTGATTCTGTATTGGCTAGTGCTATGTTTCAGAATTTAGCCCTCCTGTGAAGAAGATCAGCCTAAGGCAAATGTGAAGGGTGTGATTCTCTCCATCTTTTCTGATCCTGCTTTTTGTCCCAGACTTGTGCTTGCTGGTGGTCTTAGGAATTCCCCCATTTACAGGAATTCAAATGCCCCCTCAACTCCCTATGAAATAGATTTTCTCCCCCTCAGAGGTGCACTATTGTATGCCTTAATTGTTTCTTACACTGCTTTATTGTCTGCAGAATTCTTCTACATACAGGACAAGTTCTGAGAGGGAGAGCAGAGAGGAGTGTCCTCATTCAGTCTTTCAAGCTGCTATCCAATAGATTGACACTGACATACAGGCACCCTAGTATGTGCATAAAAGTTACCCTGCATTCTCTTAAACAGGGTCAGGGATCCACAATGGGAGCACATGCTGGCTTCACACTGCACTGGGGAGGGAGTATAGAAGGAATAAGCAAGGTATCATAACTTCTCCTACTGTTTTTGAAATTGTTTTCTTGATATGGCATTCACCCCATTTGCTGCAACCCTTTAACTGTTCTCTGGAATTTTACAGAATATGGCTCTACCAGTTTTTGTTAGTTGTTCAAAGAGTCTATGGAAGAATCGCATCCTGGTGTGTCTTACTCTGCCTTCTTGGCCCTGTGACCCAACCCTGTTTTTAAGAAGCATAAAAAGTGATTTTCCACAGAGATATGGAATTCAAGTTTTTCTTGAATTGCATGAGGTATTGGATGTTTTTTCTCTTGGACTAATTTAAGACTTAAAAATTTTTTTTTACTAAGACGTCCATCTAAAAGATAAAATCTTTCTCCCTTTCTCAATCTCAAATTCCTTACATAGGTGGGTTGAGTTTCTTATTTATCTTGTGTCGCTTATTACTGGCTTCATTGCTCAAGGCTTGGCCTTTCTCTTTGGTCTTGAGACCATTTTCAGCTTGAGACTACCTCAGTCATACATAACTCACTTGCTTCCATTATTCATTTAATCTTCTGCTCCTCATAATATAATATCTCAAAGAGTTGGGCCATCCTCTGTCTCTCAGAGCCTGACCATTCTTGATAAAAACTGGTTCTCCTTTTATATTCTCCCTAGTGCTCACTTTTCAATATCTTTGCTTATTTTGTTCACTTCCTCTTATGTGGAAGTTCTACTCTTATTTATTTCTCTCTTTTCATGAACTTTGCCTATGGGAGCCCACACTATGAAGTTAAATCACCTTAGTGCACATGACTACATTATCATGTGTAAGTGCCTATGTAAATCATCATGTAACTTAATTTTAAACTTTCCACCAAGGATTTGATTACATTTGGATTAAATATTATCATAATGACATAGGATCTGTTTTAATTATCCATTGTCATAAATCTCAAATGGCTAAAATCTAGTAGAAAATCCATGGATACCTCCCCAATTGCTTTCAAATCTCTGTGCGGAAGGTCAGAGTGCTTCCTGCCATCTTCTTCTGGTAGTCCTTGTCAAATTCTTCATTCTGGGCTACAGTAAAATAGTTCTTCCAGTCTCCAGGCATCCCTGAAATAAGACAGAGTCTTAGTGATTGCTATTGGAATAAGCAGGCACTCAGAGTTCTCACAAGAATGGGGAAAGGGAGGAAGCTTGCCTCTCAAAAATTATACAGAGATGTTGCTGACAAGAATAAATAATGAAAAATCTAAACAGACCACGGAGTCCCATCTAGCATTTAGAATATAAAGCTAATCTACCTTTCCTCATAAAAGGAGAGATGGAGTGGTCCATGATACTGGTAGGCAAAGTGGTGTAGTTGGCCATTGGGTTTTGCTTCATTACATCAAAGGAAGTGTGATAGATGATTTTATTCAGAATTTCATCTGATATATCTTTCTCCAGGAATTTCAATATCTTCTGAATTTCCCGCTTTGGGTCCTGTAAGGGAAATAGTTATACAAAACAATTAATTTGGGGTCTTCCATTAGGTATATGTTCTACCTTTTGGACAAGCAGAGTTTGGAGAGGGTTCCATTACAGAAACAATTCAAATAAATTCAAGAAACATTTCTCAAGTGCTACCATATTTAAGGAACTGTACTAGATATTTCAGCAGCACACAAATAACTACAGTACCTGGCCAAAAAAGAACATGCTGCCTCAAACAGAGAAAGTGTCATGGGATTTTATGGGAAGTGGCAATTATATCTGCCTGGGGGAGATCCGGAAGGGTTGTATGAAGGAGGGAAAATGGAGGTGAAGCATAGCATGACTGACTCTAGCATTTAGGCTATCTTCTATGTATTTAACAGAAGGTCAGCAAGAGGAATGAATAAAAGGGACCTCAAATTAACCCAGAAATCTGAATTCTTATTTCTTGTTTCTTTCGGAAACCATGATATCAGCCACATGATCTAAGATATGCAGAAAAAGGAGCTATAACTTCTGATTAGATTTCGAAGACTTCTTATCAATAGGGTAGGATGTAGAAGCAGTGGAGGTTACTAAATTAAGTACAACTAGGCACTTTACAAACATCATCTCATAAATCCTTACAATAATCTCTTGAGGTAGACATTATACCCATTTGTGTGTGTGTGTGTGGGAACATGGCTTGTAAGTGTCAGGATACAACAGGTTGATTTGACTATAAATCTAGCTTGTGCTATAAACAAAGTATGTGGTATTTCTTGAGGAGGAAGGGCTTTCTGGTAATTGTGAACTGATACACAGAATATTTAAAAGAGCAAAAAGGAGTTTCTGAGGGTAAAATTGAGGTGGGAAAGAGTGTTATGAAAGAATCACTCATGTGACTAAAGTTTCTTCTGTAGGAAAGTCCACAACGTCAGTGTTCTAGTTGGGCTTTGTTGCATGAGAAAATGAGGGAGATTTGATGGAGGTCAGACTGACTCTTACCTCCTTCATGTCCTCATAGAAGAGGTAGAGAATGCGGTGCTTGTCTTTTGCATCCCACCATCCCTTTACGTGGTCATACCAGGACCCCCACAACACTGAAGAGAAGGAGAGAGATAGTATGTACCAATATAAATTTGATATTTATAAAATGAACATGAATGTCATAAAATAAGGGGGAATAAAAGAGGACATTTAATATTTCGACCAGAAAACAGAGATCCTAGGCTGAATTCTTATTTGAGAGAGGGGTTTCCATTGTTTAGGAGAGATGATAAAACATGTTCTGGATTCCTTGGTTTATATTTCTCTCAGTGAACTCACTGCTCCTGCACAAGAGATTGTCTTGTGGCCAGGGATTCATCATCTTTATTTCCTTTGTATCACTGCATGGTGCCTAGATCAGTGCTATGCAATAACTATTGCTTCCTAAAAGGCTGGTTTTGAAAAGAAGACTTTCACTCTGAAAAATCTATACAGTAGTTACCAGATATTCTGGGTACTTTGACTCTCTGTGGCTATAAATAGGAGGAAGAGAGGTGCACAGTGTATCTTTTGTTGACCCTGACAAATTCACTCTCTATTCTTCCATGCCTTATTCTCTGCCCTGCGAGGCTGATCTGTATGGACTGTATAAATGGGCTCTCTTGGCCAAAGGCTTACACTTTGGCTCTGCAAGAAAGAGGCACTGGATGGAGTTTGGAGAAGGGGGTGGGGAAGAGTGGGGGCAATGCATTTATTTCCCTGATGTCCCTTCCTGTTGGGTCACTGCAGTTGATTGCTTCCCTTCACCAGAAGCTCAGCTCCTTTCAAGGCACTTTCTCTTGTCTTCCCAGAGTACTGCACTATCCATTGTTCCTTAAACTGCTCACAGCTTTGTAAACAGTCTATTAAACTCTCCTCAATAGATAAGTGTGTCATCTATTTCCTCCCAGGACCTTGACTGATACAATCATTCAATGAAAAAACTTCCTTTCTGAGGATAGTAGATGAACAAATAAGGAAATTTGAACTTATGAATGCCTTTCATTTACCTTTTCCAGCTTTGAATGTCTCAACATATTCCTTCCAGGTACCAGGGTCAGGCACCATTTTGTTCATTCTTGAGAAATGGTAGTAGGACACCAGACAGTCCTTGGCGTTTCTAGCCACATAGATAATCTGAAACCAGTCACCAAGGGGAGTGAGAGGCAAAGAGAAAAGACAGTAAACCACAGTATTAGAAAGCCTCTCAGGAGAAGCATGGACTGTCCTATCTGAATAATTGAGCATGAATGCATTTTCTATGATTAAGGGGATCATATGTTCCAGTTTGCCTCGGCAAAGTTTCAATTTTTATCTGTGGTTTTAGCTTAATGTTAAAGATCACCCTCTTTCTCTCTCAAAAGTGTCCTGTTTTGAATGATGGATGCTATATTCACCCTAACTCTGATATTCTTGGAGGTTAAGGAAGGTACCCCTTGGCTTTCACTTAGCAAGCAATTAAACTAGATTATAGTGTGGGAAGAGCTAAATCAGTTAGCTGTCTAGTGTCGTTTCAACGTGATGCAGGCCAGCCTTAAGGGTGAATCTTCACTCTTAGCTTTTCATTTGCTGATAGGATGGAAGGACTCTTGAGGCTTAGTATTAGTCCACCTTTGGAACTGTTTGTGGTGCCTGTCTTCTCATGGGAAAGGCAGGGGTTGTTCAGTAGAGGAGAACTGACCTCCTGACTCCCTGTCTGTCCACTCACCACCCTGGCTCAGATCCGACCTGTGCTGCTGTGTGCGTTCTCAGCAGGGATGGGGAAGGGGGGCACTTTAGCGGTTTTCTCAAACACTTTTGCCATGTGTTTCACTTATTCAACAGAACTTTGGGGTCGAAGACAAACTATCACCCAGTCATGTTTTCTTCCTCACAAATTATCCCAAACTCTTACGTATTGAATTTCATTCCCGCTTTACTCTTCAGATGAACATAGCCATTTCATGAATTCGCTTCTCTTTGTGCTCTTTCCTGATTCTGGTTTTCTATCCAACATGCAAGAAAGCACTTAGGAAACCAAAAAGTATCATACAATTCAAGGTGTTATTATTCTATAACATTTCTTTCTTTCTTTTTTTTTTTAAAGATTTATTCATTTATTTCTCCCCCCGCCCATTGTTGTACACTCTGTCTGCTCTCTGTGTTCTTCTGTGTCTGCTTGTCTTCTCTTTAGGCAGCCCTGGGTACCGATCCTGGGACCTTCTGGAGTGGAGAGAGGCGGCTCAATCTCTTGCACCTCCTCAGTTCCCTGATCTACTGGGTCTCTCATTGTCTCTCTTCTGTGTCTCTTTTTGTTGCGTCATCTTGCTGCACCAGCACTCTGCATGGGCCGGCACTCTGCGTGGGCCAGCTCTCCTCTCAGGATAGCTCCCTGCTTGGGCCAACTTGCTTTTCACCAGGAGGACCCGGGAATCGAACGCTGGACCTCCCATATGGTAGATGGGAGCGCAATCACTTGAGCCACATCAGCTTTCCTATATATTATTTCTTAATGCTTATGTTGGTTAATGACTTTTTGCAAATCCTGAGTAAATGTGAACAGGGGAAGCTCTTGGCTGAACAGGGAATATATTCAAATGTACTTATGGTATGCAATCAGAATATCTGAGTTTGACCTTATGTTAAATACTTAAATTTTCTTTTTTTTTTTTTTTTAACTTTATTTTGTACATTTAATAATTGAAAATGTAAACAAAAACTAAAAAGTAAAAGTGTATGAATAAATACATACAATTCTCAATTAAAGGTACTGGATACATATAATTTTTTTTTGAATCAAACAATATGTTACACAGTATATTTGGTTCATAGTAACACAACCAAAAGTCAGCATATCTACCTGTATTAATTTCCTATTGCTGTTGTAACAGCAATGCCACATTAACAGAAACAGCGGAGGCCGGAAGTCTGAAGTCATTTTCCCCAAGCTAAAGTCAAGGTGTTGACAGGAAGGATCTACAGGAAAATTTATGTCCTTACCTTTTCTAGTTTCTGGAGCTTTCCTTAGCTCATGTCCCCTTCCTCCAATCACTCCAAACTCTTGCTTCATTCATCACATCTCACACTTCCTCCTTTGACCTTCTTGCTTCCTTCTTATAAGGACCCTTTTCATGACATTTAGGGCCCACCTAGGTAATCCAGGATAATCTCCCCATCTGTAGACCCTTAATTTAATCACACCTGCAAAGTTCCTCTTGTCATATAAGGTAACATTCAAAGGTTTTAGGGATTAGGATGTGGCTATCTTTGGTGGGCCATCATTCAGCCTACCACACCATCACAAAATAAAAAGCTTAGACTATCCTCTCTAAAACCACTTGCCCCTTAAATAATCCATAATTCTAAGGTGCTGCCATTGGAATTATTACATTATTTAGAAAACTTGATTTCACAAAAAGATGTTCGCATCATGACTAACCAAGTGCTAGAATATTGTCTTCTAACATTGGGTTTAGAAGACTTGGAAATAATATTGGTTCTTGAGCAGCAAAAGTAACATACAGTGACTGAAGTTATCTGTCTGTAGAAATAAGCCAAGAAGTTTTCACACCTCAAACTCAACTCAAGGTTACCTGGATATAATCTCAGAGAAGGAAATCAAGAACGGTATAGCATTTTGATAAGTTGAAACCTATTGAGTCATATTATACCTTGTTTGGAGATAAAAGATGGGAAAGATGAAGAGCTGATTCTCGGAAACTTGGCAAAAAGAGAAAGATGAAAGCAAATGCTGCCATTGTGTGGCTGAGCACTGCACTGAGAAGAGAGTATCTTGTCTAAACACTCTTGACTGTTACAGTTTCCTTGGTGAAAGTTAAGTCTAGTAGGTGAAGGAGCCTGCAATTGCCTTAGCTGAGAGATACCTCTTAACATCAAATCATTCTCTCAGCAACCTGAGGATAATAGGGCTTCCAAAGTAACTTGCCTACAGAGAGAAAATATGCTGGTCCAGCTGGTACAAGCATTTGAATCTGCTGGATGGCTATACTTTTCATTATACATGTTAAAAGTAGATATTCTGATTTATAGTTCATATATCATTGCTTTCAAGTATCATTGAAAAAGCAGGAATAAAGAAGAAACCTTAGTATATTCAAAGTGCCCCGCATTTATAGGATGCATTCTGAATTTGGAAGTGTCAAAATAAAATAAAAAAATAGAAAATGAGGGAGATAGAGGTACAACAGTAGCTGTCTGCTTGCTTCATGAGATATGTTCTCTCTAAAGATGGACAATTTCTACACACTGAAAAAAAAAATCAGATTTCTGGTCTTGAAAGGAAGAGGACCAGATTCTGGAGCCGTGGCAAAGGCAGCAAGGTGAACATCATCTCACCTGGGCAGCCAGAAGGTGGTCATAAAAATGGGCTATTCAGATGTTTGGCCCCAGGGAGTATAATTGATGGGTACTCCCAGCTCTGAGTCCATCAGCACATTCCTTTTGAGGCCACATTTCCCAAGGGATACTTTTTTCTTTTAGAGAAGTTGCGGGTTTAGAGAAAAATCATGCATAAAATACACGTTTCCCATATACTACCTATTATTAGCACCTTGCATTGGTGTGGAATATTTGTGACAATTGATGAAAGCACATTTTATAATTGTACTATTAACTGTAGTCCATGGTTTTACTTAGGGTTCATGGTTTGTGTTGTGCAGTTCCATGGATTAAAAAAAAATTTTATTCTAGTATCATGCATACAACCTAAAATTTTCCCTTAAAAGATCATATTCAAATATATAATGCAGTGCTGTTGATTACATTCACATTGTGAATGGAGTTAAGACTTAAAATGTACAGAGTTTCCATTTGGAACAATAGAAAAATTTTGGTAATGCATGGTTGGTGATGGTACTGAGGGATGCTCCTGGCTGATGTTTGCGTGTAGAGCAGGGATATGAAGGCAGGCCCAAGCCTCTGATGGTTGACTTTGGCTGAGTGAACTTTGCTCAAGGTTGTCCTGTAGTCTGGGACTCTACCAATTCTGCTCTTCTTCCTTTCCTCTCTCCTCCATGGGTGTCAGACCTCCATCATGTTCACGTAGCTCTCCATACCTCCTTCAACTCACTTCATTTTTCCTTTCACAGACTTTTCCCTAAGTAAATCTCTCATGTTCAACCCTGCCTTGGCCTCTGCTTCTGAGAGGATGCAAACTAAGATAACAGCCTTCCTCAGGAGAAGCATCCAATCAGAATGCTTTGTTCTAAAACATCCTACTTTTTAGAAATAATGTTTTCAAAGAACGGAATGCATGTGAGTGTGCGCTAGGGACACCGTCTTCCCATGTCTCCCCTGTTTATTTTTCTTTACAGATCTTAGCTTATTGCCACTCAGATGGAGACATTCTTTGACAATTCTGATCAAAATTGGGTTTTAAGAGTTGACTCTTATTACCTTTGAATTTTCTTTCCAGAAGGAAGGTGGTAGCATCTGAACAGGCAGATGAGTCTTCAGAGTTCTAGGAGAAGGCATTTTGTTAGCCAGATCCAGACCTGGGAGATAAGACCACATCATTCAGCTACACATTTCTCATCAGCTACATGAATTCCATAGTATTGTCTTGTCAAACATCTGGAATTGTATTGACTAAAGAAATGGCTCTTTGCCTAAAGTAATGGCTTCCAGTATCTATGTTTCCCTCATGATGACAACTTTATTGTCCATTCTGGTAGGAGAGGGAGAGAATTATTGCATAACTACTGAGGCAATATTACTTCCCTTGTAGGTTGAGGATTGGTGTGTGCATTTATGGGTAGAAAAAGGTGCTTTGGAAGGTTTGAGGTTGGTGAGAATTATAGCCCCCAAATAAGACCCCCTTTGGGTTTTTGTACTCCTGCAATGGGAGGTAGAAGAAATGCGGCTGAAGAAGAGATTTATCTCTATTTAGGGAAGGAGCTTATTATCGCAGCGCTACAAACCCAGCAGCTCTGTCTAAAGAGCTTCAGTTTTTTTAACTTTTCTTTTCAAGTCCAAGAACCATACCAGCTGCTAGTCATGTGCCACCACTATGCTCTCTGCTAGGATATACAGTGGTACCTCCGTACTCATTGTTAATTGGTTCTGGGAGGCGCAACGAGTACCAAAAACGAGTACTAAACAAAATTTTCCCATAAGGAAAAATGTAAATAAATTTAATGCATTCCCAAACCAAAGACAATGCACATTTTTTAAGGCAATATGTAAAAATATAGGGTTGTATATCATTACTTTACATGAGAAATAAGCCTAAAAATTAATAAATACTTAGATTAAATAAAATAAAAACTTCACTTTATCTGTACTGAGAAGAGTCCATGGCCTAATGGGATGGTGGGAGGAGAAGGGTGAGGATGGGAGGTCACATGGAGTGCTGCTTGGAAGGAGAGGCCCCCCACCCCCAATAGACATCAGGCACTTGCACTTTAGGTGATCTTTCTCTTTTCTGCCTTTTTCCAACTTGTACCACAGGCTTTGACACACTCTTTTTCACCTTCACGAAGAATTTACCCAAAGAGGACTGCTTCTGTCTTCTTTTCAGAATTCCTTGAAAGTGTGAAATTGTTTGGTCATTCAATAAATTCACATTTCTGCTTGTCAGAGCTTTGTCCGGATGGTACTTCTCCAAAAGTTTTGAACCTCTGCCCATTTTGCACACACGTCTTTTATCAAGGAGCTGGGGCATCCTCCCTGCCCCCTCCTCCCCTGAGGAAATCTCCTCAGCCCCCTCGTGCTGCTCCTTCTGTGGTTCCTGCAGCTCCTCAGGGCTGAGCTCCTCACCACGCTCCGCCTCTACTCCTCAGCCTCAGCAGCATCGGCCTCCAGACCCATGGAGAGGCCCAAAGACACAACGTCCTGCACAAGTGCACCTCGGCCTGCAGGCTGGGGTCAG